>JACEGR010008401.1:0-37468 GCA_014170235.1 Listronotus bonariensis
AAAGGGTGAGAGTGAAGCGGGTGCCGCCCCTTCTGTCACTTACTTTTAGTAGCGTACATTGATATATCAATATTAATGTTTTTATATTCGGGGCTTGTGCTGACTTTTGACTGTAAAACTCCCTTATAAAGGTGCACAAATGCCGCTTTAAATGGCCAATGACGGTTGAATATTTTTCTTTTGTTTAGGTACGGGTAGTTGTGTGAAGTGGTAACATTATACTTTTCGGTGAATGCACACAAGTCTCGATTCGTTATCGAATTGTTTTTTGTGTGCCATGTATTACGATATAGCAATACATGAGTTGAAGATATGTTCTGTATTGGTTTGGCGGATTTATTTAAAAAGGTTATTTATTTGGGTACACGCCAAGTCAGACGAAAAAGCCAAAAAAAAAAAATAAAATAAGTAACTAAAAAACTAAAAATCGACTTTTTGGTGGCAAGGCTGCCACCGTTGTCAAGATAAAATTATCTCTCTCTCTCTCTATTTTTTTCTTGGTTTTGGTCCCTTTAGGTCCAATCCACCACTCTCCCCTTCCGGACTATGCTTTCCAGGGCTTCGTCGGCGGAAAATCTGGATAATCGAGCTCGTAGCTCCCAGAAATTCCAAAAGAAAACAAATAATTCAACAATCGATGCAATGCATAAATTGTCGGCTGTCAAACCAAGATCTGCTGCTGGTGTTACGTATAACCTTCACTTTCACTACTGACAGTTCCCATGGCACGCCCATCTATTTCCCGCCATGTGAGAAATACCTCGTGTTCACCACCAAATAGGATACCATCAGCTTATAGGAATCTTCGCTCACAGCGCTTAGATCCAGAAGAAAGATGCCGTCAATTTAGCGTGAATCTTTCCTTGATCCCCGAAGGTAAAAAACGTTCGTACGACACCTCTAGCCGCCACTCCGGGAAGAACTTTGTAGTCCTCTACGCACGTCCGCACTGTCCGGAGGTCAAACAAAGAGTCAAGATAAAATTATATTAAAATTAAAAATTTACTATTGTTTAGATAAAAAAATAAAATTTTTAACCAATTTTTTTAAGGAGATTCTGTAAACCTTTTGACCTTAAATGTCAAATATGTCTGTTTGGTTATAGTGTCATAGTGACATACATAACTGGTTGCTGGTGTATTGATTACTTATAATACAAAAAAGTTATAAGTTAGTTGATTTTGAGTTTTCTTGAAGAGACTTCAGCATCTAGCAAAGTTAACCAAGTGTCATTTAAATTAACCGATATTGATGCTACACATTCATCTTTATTTAATAATATATAAGTATACACTTTCTTTAATTTTGTGTTTTTAAGAACAAGTTTGTTTTGTTAAAATACTTGACGCATTCCAGTTTATTCTGTGATTGTTTTCAAATGCGTGTTGACAAATTTTAGATTTGTGAAATTCTGTGTTTTTTATGTATGTTTTGTGTTCTTTTATGCGTTTAGCTAATGGCCTACAAGTTTCACCTATATAAAATTTATCAAATTCACAAGGTATTTTTAGATAACATTTTTGTACTGTCATTTATGTTGTGTGATTTTGTTTTTGTTAATCGAGATTTTATAGTGTTTTGTGTTTTAAAGATTGTGCGAATATTGAAATAATTCAGCATCTAGCAAAGTTAACCAAGTTAAATTAACAGATATTGATGCTACACATTAACTTTATTTAATAATATTTACGCACTTTCTTTAATTTTGCGTTTATAAGAACAAGTTTGCTTTGCTAAAATACTTGACGCATTCCAGTTTATTCTGTGATTGTTTTTATATTCGTGTTGACAAATTTTAGATTTGTGAAATTCTGTGTTTTTTGAAAGGTTGAATTTAAAGACTGCAAAATATATATAATGAATGACACTACAAAATGGCAAAGATAGAATAAAAAACTTTAAATAAATCTATGGTTGTCTGCGAAAACCGCATCGTTGATTAACTCGTGTTAAATATATTTGTAATCAAAATGTAAGGCCACATTGTATTAGAAAATTAGGTATTTATTTAACATTTTAAAATGTAGTTTTTTAAAATGAGGGATCTGACTGAGCTATTTTTAAACAATAATTATTGGTAAACTAAAACCAATAAAATAAACTGTAGTAAAATGCTATTTACTAATACCACCCCATAATTTAATTAAAACCGCACCGCCAAAACCATCTCGAGTTTCGAAAAATATATTACGCGTCAAGTAAAATAAGGGCTTTGGAACAGCCGTGGGTCTTTCTCGTTCCTATAGACTTATTTTCGGGTGGGCGGCCGCCTCGCACAAGATAAGACACAGCGATCTACGTTACGGCGGACGCAGCCAACCAGAAACTAATGATAAGGGCTGAAGGAAGTCAGACAGAGGCGGGACTTAAGGGATGTTGTTGCACGGAAGCTCCCGTTCACGAGCCCTTCAAAGCTCTCCGGATGAAATAAGTTGTTTTAATATTTCGCCGTTTAGGCAGAGGCAGAATGCGTTTAATTATTTGACTGGCCTCTAAGCTTGTTTGAATTCAAAATATTTTATGAGACGATGGGTCATTATTAAAGAAATAAATAAATGAAATAAATACAGTGTGTCCAAGATAAGGATCCTAAGCATGGGACTCTCAGTAACTATTGGAGATACAGCTTAGGTTAAATTAGGAAAAGTTGTGTTTTTTAAAGCTTATTTCCATGCCGTTTAAAAACTTGAAAAATTTTCTTTGCAAAAACGAAAATTTGACTATATCGATTTTATTTTTTTCTGACTTTATTTGAAGAGATATAAAAAAACTAATAACACTTTTTCATTGGCACTTTTAGCTACTACATGATGGTATTTTTAGATTTTATACCCGACGTTTCGTTTTCAAGAAACCATCATCAACTTTATTTTTTTATATGGTTTGAAAAAAATTGAATTTGTAATAAAAAATGGGATCAGATACAGGGGTACTGTTTTTTCGAGCCATTTAAAAAATAAAGTTGATGATGGTTTCTTGAAAACGAAAAGTCGGGTATAAAATCTAAAAATATCATCATGTAGTAGCTAAAAAGTGTCAATGAAAAAGTGTTATTAGTTTTTTTATATCTCTTCAAATAAAGTCAGAAAAGAATAAAATCTATATAGTCAAATTTTCGTTTTTGCCAAATATCTCAGCAGGCCATGAAAATTTTTCAAGTTTTTAAACGGCATGTAAATAAGCTTTAAAAAACACAACTTTTTCCTAATTTAACCTAACCTGTTACTGAGACTCCCATGCTTAGGATCCATATCTTGGACACACTGTATATTTTTTTAATTAAATAGAAATGCACATGTTAAAGTTGCTTTAAAAACCCTTTAAACACAAAATAGTGTATTATATACCTAGGGTAAGAAGTGGGCGTTTATTTAACGAGCATATATTATCATTATTGGTGAAAAATATTAGTTCTCGTTAGGGAAATGGAGTAAATAATAGCAATTTCTAAGGTTAGCAGTAAAAAAAATAGTTTTAATATTTTAATGTTTGGGTAGACTCGGAATGCATTTAATAATTCGACTGACCACCAATCTTGTTTGAATTGAAATTATTTTATAAAACAATGAGTAGTTATTAAAAAATGGTTAAAATTATTATAATATATATTTTAAATGAAAAAAGAGGGTAAAGTTGCTTTAAATATCTTCTAAGCTCTCTTGATAAAATAAGTTGTTTTAATATTTTGCTGTTTAGGCAGAGGCAGAGGCAGAATCCGTTTAATTATTTAACTGGCATCTAGCTTGTTTGTATTGAAATTATTTTATGAAACGGAGGGTCATTATCAAAGAAATTAAGAAGAAAAAAATATGTATTTTTTTAGGTAGTAAGATTTAAAGTTGGTTTAAATTTCTTGAAAACTGTTTAGATATAATAAGTTTTTGTAATATTTTTCTATTAAAGTAGAGGTAGGATGTATTTATTTATTCAACCGACTTATAGGCTTCTTTAAATTAAATATATTTTAAAAAACGGTGGGTCGTTATCTACAAAGTTAGGAAAAGATGTCCCTTTATTTTTTAATTGTAAATTTTTAAGGAGCTCTAAAATGCTTTAAATTCCCTTAAAACTACTTTTTAGAAAAAGGCAAAATGCGGTTAATTCGACTGGCCTCTAAGCTCGTTAAAATTAAAATAATTTTGGGAAAAGTTAGGCCACTATTTAAAATATTGGGAAAACAATATATATCTTTTTTTAAGAATCCAGGTTTAAAAGAAAGAAAAAACCCATGAATAAAAAGTCAATATTTCCACCCACTACAAAATGACGATACTTTAAATCTACATATTTTCAACAAGTTTTGTTACTTACATCCCAAATGCATTATTGCCCTAGGTGAAAAGCGTTGCTAGGCGATGTACTTTTTCAGCCATGGCTGGGAATATTTTTTTCAGATGCTCACCTTTTTGTATGTTTTCATGCTTCGTTTGTCGAAGTCAATCAACAACACATGACAATGTGATACCATAGTACAGAGGTCAAATATTAATAATAATGTTTTACATATTTATAGTCCCTGGGCTAGTGATGAAATTCACCTAATAATAATAACACTTTAAAAATCTTTTAAGGGGTTCCTTTTGACGAGTCTACCACAAATATTCATTTCGCCATATATGGAAGCGGCGCTTTAACCCAGTCTGTCAATGTCAAATGTTTCGGGTATCAGACTGGGCAAACGCGTCACTTTTTGTCAGACAAGTTTACCACAATGTTTTGCATGCAATTTTTAAACATTGTACCAAAAATCCTAAGAATCACAGTTACAAAACCCGACCAATCCGATAGCCCAAACATGTCAATGGGCCTTATGGTTGTAAATCAACCCCTAAAAAGGTTTGAAAAATGTTATTACCATAAAGTCAATTTCATTACTGGCCCAGGGACTATTAATGGCGAATTTACAATAGTTGCAGATGATACTACAATTTTGTGGCATAATAAAAATGTAAATGATTTAAACAAAAATATCGAAAAAGATATTTTAATAATTAAACAATGGTGTGATTCAAATTTACTTTCTATTTACATAAATAAAACTAATATATTGACATTTAGGTGTAACCTTAATATTATCACTTTAAATAATGAAATTATTAATATTCCTTTATTTACTAAATTTCTTGGTATTTATGTAAGTAAAAACCTTAATTTTTCAAAATTTATTGAAAATATATATAAAAAATTAGCTCAGGTTATGCTCTTAGAATTCCTTCTACTAAACTTGATTTTCCACTACTGAAAACTAGTTATTAAACATTAAGTGAATCAATAATAAGATATGGTATTTGTTTCTGGGGAAACTCTAGTCAAAATCTGTTAAGCTCAGTTTTTATTTTACAAAAAAGAGCTATAAGAACTATGTGCAAAATCAAATCTAGGAAACTTGCAAACCTTTATTTATTAAACATAAAATATTGACACTGACATCTATTTTTATGTTGGAAACTGTTTGTTTAATATATAAAAAATATTGGTGTAAATATAATGAAAACTCTTTATATAATTTTAGAAATACCTCCTGCATTGATCTACTTATACCACATTCAAATATGATTAAAACATCTATAATTTATGAATCAAAAAAGATATTTAATCATTTACTAAATTCTATAAAAAATATTAAAAACATAAAGAAATTTAAAAAAATAGGTTAAAAAAATACTTAAAAGAGCGTATTACAATTTAAATGAATTTTTCGAGGATACATTTCCATAAAAGGTATTTCTTTTTACTATTATATATTTGTGTGTCTATGTTGTATATGATTATATAATTTATTGTTTTGCTTTGTCTACAAAGATATATAAATAATTTTCATGACAATAAAGCTTATTATTATTAATATTATTATTATTAAACTAAAAAAATAATACTTTATGCTACCTAAAACAAAAATTTAAAAAAAATCATTAAATCGGAGAAAAATAGTATGTGAACCTTGTAGGAAAAATATATTCCGGGCATCCTCGTCCGAAAATATATGTCTTTTCCTACATGTTAATATAATATTTTTAGTAAAACAAAACTACTATTGCTTTCACTGTAAATTTCTATCAGCAGATGTAAACTTTCACAGTCATCTAAAGTCGGAAGTTTAAACCCCTGTAGAGATATTTATAAAATAAGAAGCTCAAGCTATTCAAAAGAACATGTAAACATGCCAGTATTTTGTAGGAAAAAATAATTCCGACCTCGAAAATGCATATACAAAGTGAAAAAAGCTTCGAAACGGTCCGTATAGGGAGAACATATGTCCTTTAAAGTTGGCAGAAAAAATGTTTTCTGTTTGGGCAGCGAAGCGAAAGCGACTAGATTGTGAATATAATTGAAAAAGGTGGCCATTTAATAGGGATTTTGAAACATATTATTGTGCACTGACGCGAATGTTGCCAAAAATCTTTCGGAAAGCTTAAGTGTTTGATAAATTGATGTTACACTTTTCATTAGGGCTTTAGTTTTGAAAGGCCTTTCCTTTATTTTAGGGTCGTCAATAAACTACCTCAAATTATTATTTATGTAATATTTATGTGAATATATTCTTATTTTTACAAATGATAGGTTTAATAGCACGAGCCGTACTATTATTTATATTATGTACCTAATTTACTAATTATGTAAATTAAGTACCTAAAGTCATAAAATTTTAGTATTATTATTTATTTTTAATAATTTGTATTAAATTTATAAGCAAACTGATAAATTTGACTTTAGCGAACCATGAATTTAAAAAAATAATATTAATGGCAAAATTTATGGTAACTTAATATTTTTTAGTTAATTTTTCGTTTACTTTCATAGTGCATAAATTTGTATTAAAATAAATTCTAGGAGTCATTAAAACTAAGAACTAACTCAGAGTGTGAAAAAGCGCAAAACTCTTACATGAAGTTATTTTTATACTTTTAACCTTTTTCAAACCACGCACCGCTTTAAGTAGTGAAGATATGTTCTACATTCGTTTAGTGGCGACGCAAGCTTTTGGCTTAGGGGTGGCCAAGGGGGAACTAACCAGAACAAGGTATGAAATTTTTAAAGAAAAAAAAACACCTCACTGATAAAACCTTTAAATTAAATAGTCCACAATGTTATTTTCTGTTCCGAAATTATTATGAGGAGCAAAAAAAGGTCCTCATTTGTAGTTTTCTACTCTAATGTTGTTTTGTGTTCCGCCACTAACTTCTACTTCCTATTTCTTTCCTTCTAATGTTTCACCTTATAGGGGAGAACAACTTCTCAGGGGTGGCCAGCCATTCTTCAGGGATGTGGCCAGCCATTCTTCAGGGATGTGGCCACCCCTGCCCCCCTGGCGTCGCCACTGCATTAGTTAGGCGGATTTATTTATTTGATGCTTATTTATTGGGTATACGTCAATCTTTAGAAAATGGGACCTCTTCTGTCCTGGTCACAGGATATAGTGAGTGTGAGAGTGCTTACTTTGCTGCTTGGTAATTAGTTGGGTACACGCCAAAAATTAAATTAAAAGTACTAAAAAACCAAAAAATTAAAGCAAGTAAAAAGATACTTTAAAATCGACGTTTCGGTGGCAAATCTGCCACCGTTGTCAAGATAAATTGAATACAAATAATAAAAATAAAAATTAACTATTATTAGGTTTTAAATTTTAAATTTTTTATATTTTTTAGGAGATTCTGAAATCTTTGTCATTTAATGTCAACGCTTCAATTTAAAATCACTATAAATCTCATTTTCACTAAAAATGTCAGTCGGCTGGTTCCTGCAAGGATATAATATTTTTCTGCGGAAAAACCATTTATTGAATAAAAGTCAAAAGATTATTTTTTTTAAAACTAAACAAGAATTTACAAAAGTATTTTAATTTTGGGAAAATCAAAATATTTACTGTAATTACCATGCATACGACACCGGTAAATATGTATTATTAGTTTTCTATAGGCGAATTCATTTTGCTGAACATATTGGACCTAGTCAGGACTGCGAACTTGTTGCGCATGATCATTGTCCTTATAAGAAGTGTGGTCAGGCGTAGTCATGAACGTGGTCAGCAAAATGAATTCGCCTCATACGTTAAATAATTTTATTTGATGCTTAGGAAACGTATCCCAAATTTCTCAAAATATCTAAATAGGTATAAAAGCTATTATAAAAAAGGTTACTTTTATAAATTTAAACACCCTGTACTTCTGAAAGTAGCAAGTTTACGACATATGTCTCACGAAAGATTTTTTTACTTCTGGTTGAATAAATATAAAGAGTCCTATTTTGGCCTCAAAAATACGCTCTTAAAACATTTAAAGTAAATTTTCAAAGACCCTGTATTAAGATTGTACTTTCCTCCTTCAAAACTAACCAAAATTAAATTGTCATCGCCCTAGAGTTGGTTCGGATGCAGCGTGTTAAACGCTTAATATGTACACCTTTGTGCCTCCGTTTAATCCCTATGTAATCAATGCAAATTCAATAATTGCCGACTACAAAGTTGTTTAGCGCACCCCAAGGGCGAGAGCAACCCTTTTGTGAACTTGCCGATCGTTTACCGCACTTGGTAATCTTTAGTTGTCACTATTGAAAATTACTTCGACAAAAGCCCTTTTACTTTGGTTTGCTCCGAACTGATCCGAGTTCATTCTCAAAACGGAAGCACCGAAATAGTTTTGTATTATTTGCTAAGTTTGCTTGTGTATACTGTTTTGTGTACAACTTCCGAATTAGGTGGATAATGCATATTAAAGTGAAATAAATGGGTTTAAATATGTGTAAGTGCGGACAATATTTTTTTTTCTTTTCTTCGTTTTTAAAATCTTTACATTATTAAAATACAGTTGCCTGAGCCAAAAACATCGTTTTTTTTCAAAGTCGGTCTATATAAGGTCACGACATTCGGCCATATTGCTTTGACGTGTTATGACGTCACATCTCCCATTTTTCGGTCATGTTGTTCAATCCGGAGATATTAGTAGAACAACCGTTTACACAACATTTTTTAATTATTAATAAGTTGTAAATTCTTTTACTTTAAATAAAAACATTTGGAATTACATCTTTCAACAAATATCACTTCCAAAACAATGCAAAATGAAATGCGCAAATTCTAGACGCCACTGGATTGATCATCAGCTTTGATTTTACCCAATCTTGCCTACTTTTTTCCGTGGAGTGCTCTTCCTTGCGTCCCCGACCTCGAACCGCCTAAAAGTTGAGGATATGTCGCAACCTTATAAATATAAACTAACCTTGGTCAAATATTATTTTTAAGATAAATTTTTCATCTAGGGTGCCATGATCGTTCTAAAATCACTTCTCATACTTTACTTACTTTCAGAAAAATACGAATAGTCTAAAATCCGGCATTAAAAAATTATACCCACATCTGTTAACTGAATGAAATAATATTTTTAGGCAGATTTTAATGTAATGAATGCAGGTGAACAACCTCTGCCAGCATAGGTCTGCTACATTTAATAATAATTAATTAATTAATAGTTAATTTATTTATAATTGTTACCTTTACATGTTAATTGCATAAACCAAACGGAAAATGTTCCTGGCTGCAGGTAAGTGTAGCAGTCATAGAGATGGGTGCTTACTACAACAAGGTTTATAATATACTGTTCGGTACATGCAATTAACATGTAAAGATAACAATTATAAATAAATTGAGTATTAATTACCCATTACTTATTATTAATTGTAGCAGACCTATGCTGGCAGATGTTCACTTGCATTCACTACATTAAAATCTGCCTAGAAAATATTATTTCATTCAATTAACAGATAAAGGTATATTTTTTTAATGCCGGATCTTAGACTAGAAATCGATTTTATCTTTTACTACGACCACATGTGAAAATAGTAAATAGTTTGTTTTCTGCATAGAAAATGCCTTATATCACACTAGTGTTGCAAAGTACTTTACAACACTAGTGTTACAAAGTATAATATAAAGCTGTCATCGCTGTCATTGTTATTTAAAATGAATTTGGAGTTATTAGGCTGTTAATGGGATTTACATTGAAAAAGCCATGCAATATTTTTTTAATGAGGACCTTTTTTTAATTCTAAAATGATAAAAAGCTACTAGGTAAGTGATTTTTGTTAAACAGTATAATATATCGCAGTAAGGAAAAGTATATATCACCCTAGTGATGCAAAGTTTTCAATTGTTTTCTTATTTTTCCGTGAAGACAAACAACTTTTATTGTTTTTTGGTGAATAACTTGTGGTCGTAGGAAAATAGTGTACATTACTTGTGTGAAAATCACTTTCTTACACGCGTGGGTTTGTCGCACTCGGCTGACGCCTCGTGCAGCAATATTCCCACTCGTGTGAAATAAGTCATTTTCCGCCCTTGTAATGTAATATACTATTTTAAACTATTTTACTAGAGGGCTCGAAACATATTTTTAGTTTTTTTTACCCTAACTCAAAAACCAAAATAGGACTTTTCTTATAAAAAAATGATTCACGAAGGGAAAAATGTTAATTTTGTATACAGGGTTGACAAAAACTTAAGAAACATGACTTTTTCTAGAGATGAACTACTAACTTAAGCAAAATGTCATTTAGAGCATTTATTAAGAACAAAGTTTGTGAGTTATTAAAGTCCATATGTCGGAAAAATCGACTTTATTACACTGCCAAAATATGTACGTTAACTATTTATACTGTATAAGCACCAGTTACAGGTATATCGGCCAGTAAAGCTAACAACAAAGGATGTACGATAAGTCATCCTTTGGTTGTCTCTTTTCTCGCATTGCCTATGTGTTACTTTATTTAGCTGATCCTGTATAAATGAAATTTATTTTGAGAGAATAAAGCATTATTTTATTTTTCAAAGTGAACAATCTTCGGAAATATTTTTCATAATGTTCAAACTCCGTATCTTTTAACACGCTTTTATTAGCTTGGGTTGTATCTATCTATCTATCTATGTAACGGAATCTTTGAGCCTAATTTTTACCAACTTCCAGCGATTCAATTTCTTTGAAACTTTGCACACCTATCAAGGACCGATTATAATGCAATAATTTAAAAACAGTATCCCGTTATCCTGATTAGGACCGCCAGGATAAATAAATTCCTTTACAGATCCTCTGTGAAAGAGTAAGCGAGCTAGAGCTGAGGCGAGTGATCTGCGCATGCGTGCAGTTTCAGTCGTACTTGTCAATCGAGGCACTCGACACAGCGCAAGGCCGACAGACTTTGTTTCGCACAAACTTGTTCGGAGTAGTCGCATGCTCAACTCGCTCATTCCTTATACATACGGCGGGAGTAACAATGAGTCTAATACATGGTAATTGCTGTTTATAGCCGATATAGAAGGAATTCAAAAAACTAATTGATATATCGAACTAAAAAATGAAAAATAAATAATAGTTTAAAAAAACTAAGAAAACACGCTTTTATATGCAACCGAACTAAAAATTAGAAAATAATTTTTCATTACAAAGAGTTTGTCCCTTCAGAATAAAAGCGTGGGGTGCTTAATATATTAAATGTTATAATTATTCTATTTGCAAATATCTATGAGGGAAAAGTTATGAAAAAATAGTAAAATGCACCCCACGCTTTTACTCTGAAGTGACAAACTCTTTGTAATGAAAAATTATTTTCTAATTTTTAGTTCGGTTGCATATAAAGCATGTTTTTTAGTTTTTTTAAACTATTATTTATTAATAAATATTTTGTAAAAGAAAATTTGTTTTTTCTGAAATCTTATAAACTATTTTTAGACCATGACTGTATCCAGAACAAAATATTCAAATTTACACGTATATTCATAATATAATATGCTTTAATTAAAAGACTTTTTTACATAAATAATAAAACGCGAAGTAAAAATTGTGCGATACTCTTAAAATTGTGTTTTATCAAAGACAATTGTAGTTTCAGACACACAGACACCCAGAACAATGCTAAATTTTTGGTCATCAGCTTGGACGATCGCTTCGTGGAATTTATGAAGCGGGTATCCATCGAGTACACACGTAAACAGTACGTATAATTTGCCGCTTCATAAATTCAGCCAAGCCAGCGTCCAAACTGATGACCAAAAATTTAGCATTGTTCTGGGAGCCTGGTGAAACTACAATTGTCTTTGGTTTTATCAAAAACCGCTTTTTGATTTGGAGCTTCTCATATTTTTCAATTTTATAAAATCACCTATTGATATCCATCAATAGATGTCCTGTAAAAGCTTTGATTAGATAGAAAATATAATCATTTGAGGTACTTGAAATCTCAACTTCACTACGTTTATATCGAAAAGTTAAAGCTAGCTTGAGTTAAACCAGCTTTTAAAAGTGGCTTGAAAAAGGCGATATAAACGCACTTGAATCGTTCAAGTCAAGCCTGAAAATAAGTAGGGTTGACTTCACTGAAGCCGATTAGAAACACGATATTAACGATTCAAGCGGGCTTAATAACTGCCTAACTTCAGATGAATGCTTCCTCGAACGTCATCAGTGTCATTTTCATATATGATTTTGACATTTTTATGAAAAATATAAGTTGGAAATCAGGTGAAAAAACTTTAAAACACGTTTACACCAACAACAGCACACAAAACGGGACAAATTAAAAGGTGAGGTTTGTTTTTCATTTGATGTCTACTGTGAAGTTGGATGCAAAACTGCCGCATGCGTACGACGATGTGCTTGACCTCGATTTTTAATCTACTTTCAAGCCACCGAAATAAACACGTAGACTTGGAAATCGCTTCAAAGCCGCTTTGTGTTCAAGCCAGCTTCAACTATTCGATATAAACGTATTACTTGTCAAATATCCAACTTGAGGCTCTATAACTTTAAAACCAGAGGCGTGCCCAGTGGCGCATTTACCAAAAGGCTGAGTAGGCTGAAACCTATGGCGGCGTTTTTAGGGGGCGGCAGACGTTGTTTAGGGGGCGGCAAAATTGGTACTTGTAAATAATTTAAATAATTTGGTACATTTCGAATCGTATTTAGTACGGAAAATTAAAGAAAATGAAAGTAAGGACTTTTTTTTGGTATTCAAAAAATTTTCACGGAAAAAAGATAAACAAAGGGGCGGCGAAAATAAAATAGCCTACGGGCGGCAAATATGTAAATGCGCCTCTGGGCGTGCCCATAAGAACATTTAATTAGGGTCTAGAGATCTAGAACATAATAAATTTAAATAATTAAAAGTTTAAAAAACTAAAAAAACACGCTTTTATATGCAACCGAACTAAAAATTAGAAAATAATTTTTCATTAAAAAAAATATTGTCCTTTCATAGTAAAAAGCGTGGGGTGCATTTTACTATTTTTTCATAACTTTTCCATCATAGATATTTGCAAATATAATAATTATAACATTTAATATATTTATCACCCCACGCTTTTTACTATGAAATGACAATATTTTTTTTAATGAAAAATTATTTTCTAATTTTAGTTCGGTTGCATATAAAAGCGTGTTTTTAGTTTTTTAAACTATTAATTATTTTTCATTTTTAGTTTCTGCTACTCTTGACAAAATGGCGAAAAATTTTTTTAATGAACAAGAGTAACAAATTTTAAAATTTTTCCAACAGATTGCAACTCACTAAAAAATGTCTTCTTCATTAAGTAGCAAAGTTTGAAATTTTGCCAACAGATGGCAATCCAGGCAATGTTTGGACCGTTGCCAACATATTGCAACCCACTAAAAAATTTCTTCTTCATTTAATAGCAAAGTTTGAAATGTTGCCAACAGATGGCAACCTAGGTGTTGTTTTTATAATATAATGGATTTTTTTTCCTGGCGATCCAAAAAGATAACGGGATACTGTTTGCAGATTATTGCATTGTCATGTTTCCTTAATACGTGTGCAAAGTTTCAAAGAAATCGAATAGCTGGAAGTTGGTTAAAATTAGGCTCAAAGATTCCGTTACATAGGCAGCCAGATAGATAGATTGATAGATAGATAGTTACAACCCAAGTTAATAAAAGCGTGTTAAAAATAATAATAATCGAAAGCCACTTTCCATAAGGATTGAGCAGGGTCTTTAACGGTACTATTCTGTTATAAATTAAATTTAAATCGCTTATTTTATAGTTTAAATTAAGCCTAGTACACAATATTCCGTACCTAAATGTTTAAACCAGAAGCCGTAAATCATTTCGATGAATCGTTTAGGGATAAACAACATGTCGCATCCGTGAGTGAAGACTTGATAATAAGTTAAAAGCAAGACACGGGGGTGTTCTTTTGTGGATAAGAGACAGGATCGGCCATACTGGTAACGGGAACATGTAAGTTATCTATAGAGGGTTATATTTTGGTTAATACTTTTCTTTTAACACTGTATAGAAAGCAAAAAAATTTTCACTTGTAATACCAGTAGTGCTTAATTTATTTCCGGAAATTTTTCAAGGCCACGAATATTTTAAAAATTATGTTTATTATATTTAAGAATTTTCTTAAAATATTCGTGGCCGAGAATAAATTTTCCAAAATAATTAAGCACGTGTGGTATTCGGTAAGAAAAATTTCACACCAAGTTTGTGTTAAATAATATTCTTTCAAATTAATATTTGTAACTTTGACAGGAGCTTTAAAATTTTACTATAAAATAAATATTTTCCATTTTACCAATTGTAGTTGCAAATATATGTAATTTTAGAGCTTATCATTGTTTATTCTTTTATATTATATATACCTTATATTACTACAGTTGGTAAAAATAGTTTATTTTAATTTTTTTAGACCCATACCTTGTTTTTGTTTGCTCTCTCTTCACTTATGTCTAGTACTTCAGTCTTATGATATTATTTTACTAACTGTAGTTGTATAATATTGTCATTTAGGGTCTTAAAACCTTATATTATTTTATATTATGTTACGTCTAAAATACTACAACTGGTACAAAATAAAATTTTCTTTAATTATGTATGTAAATGACAGACATGACGTTAAAATAAATTCAATATTTATGTCAAAAAATGTCCACTATAATTCGCTCCAAGGTACCCCAGGCAGGAGAAAAACATTCCGATAAATACTTGTGTTGTCATGGTAATGCAACCAAAACTACACATTTGATTGGTCAATAAACAGTGATGTGGAATTTTCAGATAAATATAACAGATAAATTTTCTACCACTCTAGATGATATTATTACAAAATTTGGTACAATTTTTTTGACCATTACATTAAAATTTTTGCTGTAAAAAAGTTTTTAATTTTTTTATCAGTGGTAGAACACGATTTGTATTGAATTTTCTGGTTTTTCTTTAAATCAATATTATTTTTAAAATACTCAATAAATCTTAAGGTTAATTTAGTCTTTTGATATTTTTCCGTACGGTGAACGGATTTCGTTTAAAAAAATAAAACCATTTTGATAAAAATCTTACATTACTACAATTTAAACTTAATAAAAAAAATCAGTAGTTATCATTTTTATTAAAAGCAGAGACAACAATGAGACGAGTAACTGGTCCTAACAATTTGTCCATTGTATTTATCTCTTTCTGATTAAACGCAAGTTCCAATAAATATGTCTTTGTCTTTCATCATGGCAGGCTATCGTAGATGGAGCAATCATCGCTTTGCCCTGGTTGCCAAGTTGTTTACAATTTCTGCATGTAAACTTTAATGTCCTTTTGGCTCGCATCTAATTAAGAGAAAGGAAATATACCATGAATCGAATATTTTTAACTTGACAACGTTGCCGCAGGCAGTCACGCCGAAATGTTATTCGATATTTGTGTTTGATATTTTTCAATGGTCGATTTGTTTGGACAGTTTGTTTACATTTTCTGTGATTTTGTTCTTACCGTTTAATTTCTTTTTTTTTCTGAACTACAACTACAACTCCCCTTCGGAAAGAACATTTCTGAATTTAACTCTGTTTAATTTGATATCTTGTACCGTTCTTAGCCAAATCGTATTTTAAATACAGATATATGTAGGTACTAGCATTTCATATGTAATAAAAAGTATGTTTTTTACGAGAAAATCGCGTAACATGCATACAAAAAAAAAACGCGGCGAATTGAGAACCTCCTCCTTTTGGTCGGTAAAAGGAGGAAAATTTTACCCCAAGGTTGTCGGTTCTGAATGCTCCCAAGATCTCTTCTTTTTACTGCTTTATTATCTGGACATATATTTATTTATATGAGCATTTGCCTACTCTAGAGTCAGCTTTACCGCAAAAAACTGGAGTCTGGAGGCTTTAGTGAAGTCAACCCGTCTTATTTTCAGACTTGACTTGAACGATTCAAGTCACTTTCAAGCGCGTTTATATCGCTTTTTCAAGCCAGTTTTAAAAGACGCTTTAACTCAAGCTAGCTTCAGCTCTTTAATATAAACGTAGTGATAGACTACGTTTATATCGAATAGTTGAAGCTGGCTTGAAAACAAAGCGGCTTAGAAGCGAACTCCAAGTCTACGTGTTTATTTCGGTGGCTTGAAAGTCGATTGAAAATCGAGGTCAAGCATATTTCAGGCCATCGTCGTACGCAGGCGGCAGTTTTGCATCAAACTTCACCATAGAAATAAACAAACCTCACTTCTAAATTTGTCCTGTTTGGTGTGCTGTTGTTGTGTGAGCGTGTTTTAAAGTTTTTCACCTGTTCTCAATTTATAGTTTTTATAAAAATGTTAAAATCATAATATGGAATTGGCACTGATGACGTTCGAGGAAGCATTCATCTGAAGTTAGGCAGTTATTAAGTCCGCTTGAATCGTTTATATCGTGTTTCTAATCGGCTTTAGCGAAGTCAACCCTTCTTATTTTCAGGTTTGACTTGAACGATTGAAGTCACTTTCAAGCGCGTTTATATCGCTTTTTTCAAGCCACTTTTAAAAGCCGCTTTAACTCAAGCCAGCTTCAACTCTTTGATATAAACGATAAGCTTAAATAGGATCGAGCGTTACTTATTAAAAAGTTTATTTTCCTTGGGGATCGGTAAATAACAGAATTATAACTTATTACGTCCCTGGCAAGAGCAGCTTTGGCATCGCGGGGTGTTTACGGTACAGAACCATAACTCCGTGGCGGCAGCGGGGATACGGTAAAAGCAAATTACTTACGCCCAAACGATTCCATTTCAATATCGGGACAAAGAAAAGGGCTCCACAGTAACATGCATGTATCAGATAGACATAGCGGCGTAGCGAGTACAAACAAACGGGGAATTCCGCAGCCGACGGAGGAATACGTCTTTCAGTGTTTGAGGCCTCTGAGATTTCAGGCCTTAAAATATTACATTTTAGGCCTTTAAAGAGAAAGTTTGTATCATGGTAATTTACGTACTTTAACGTAGATATTTAAAGTGAAGAAACAGCCTTAAGCGATAGACTAGCGAGATTTTATGTCCAAGTAGAAGGTTACTTAAAAATTCGCAAACTGATCAACATTTGCGAGGCTCAAATTTCAAGCAATCGAGAAAATTTAAGTTTGTACATTAGTGCATTGTAACAATAAATTTAAAAAGTTTATTTAAAACTGTCGAATGTTATTTATAATCATAAAAAAGCTTGGATTTCTCTTTCGAGCCAAAAAGTATTTCTCCCCTTCTAATTTATACACTTTATATGTGTCCCAAATCCGACCTCCCTTGGAATATTGTTCTTATATCTGGGGCATGGCTTCCCCCACAACCCCAAGCATTCTGGATTCTATTCAAAGAAGAGCTATTCGTCTCATTAATGATCCTTCAATTACAGAAAGGCTTCCCTCTCTTGCCCATCGTCGGGCTGTGGGGGATTTATCGCTGTTTTATAGGTACTCCCATGGCTTCTGCTTTGAAGAATTGTCTAGTATAGTTCCTCCACTCACGGTTCCCAACAGAAAAACTCGTGGTTTCGCGCGTATGCATCCCTATACGGTCCAACTGGACAGGCCCTGAACTTCCCACTTTGTTCGTTCTCTTATCCCTAGAGTTTCTAGATTGTGGAACCTTCTGCCCGCGCGGAGGTCTTTCCTTACCCCCAAATCTTCGAGTATTTAAGTCCCGTGTCAACAAACTCCCTCTTATCTCGCTTAAGACACCCACGGTACGTTAATATTTAGGCTTTTACCCTTCGTGGTTTGTCCAAAGATTTAAAAATGTAGTGCACTCATGTACAAACCAAAATTTTCAACATTATAGCAGAAAAAATAAATCAAAAATATTTTTTCGTAAATAAACAAAATTGCATATTTAGAAGCAGTTTTTAATTCTAAACATTGATTTATAAAATTGATTAAATTTTTGATATTGGTATGTACAGGTATGTACTTTACTCTTAATATTTAGTCAGTCCGGCTCAAGGCTATATTTAAATTTAAAAAAAAACACCCTAAAATTTTAGACACACCCTGTGTAATGGTAACCCATATTTTTTTAAATACGTTCTAAGGCTAGTTAATTAAATATATAAAATATGAATGTTTAATTATTTTAGAATGAACTACAGTGACCGCCAGAAATGTTGAACCATATGTAAAACTTTTTTATTTTTGATTTCTCAAAAATTTTTATTCTTGATAAAAATCTCTGCATACAGCGAAACTTACAAAATACTGATGAAAATTTAAATAAACCATAGCCTATACGAGGTAGGTGCAAATTAAAGAATATGACACAAGAGAAAACTACCTTTATTTTTGAACTTAAAGAAAAATATTATTTGGAAAACTACCCCGTCCAATTGAGTTTGTCTTATCTTTTTTATTTTGATTTTTCTATGAATTCAACCGTTTTTCACACATAAATACAGCGTGTTTCAGAACTATGGGATCAAACTTTAAGGTGTGATTCCTTATGTTATTTTATAAAAAAAATCCTATAAACATATGTCCAGAGTTGCTTCCTTACTGAGATACAGGGCGTTAAAATTTAAGAAAAATATCAGCTTTTTCTAAACATTTTTAATATGCTTAGGCCGATTTGAATAAAATTTGATATATTTATTTAAAGTAATAAGGCGCATATTTAGCCCTAACGAGATTGTTATTATTGGGTCCAGTGGCGTGTCAGTGGGCACCGCAACTTATATTATTAACAAAAAAAGTAACTCACTTACTTTTTTGACGTGTTTATATTTTTATATTTAAGCAATAAATATTACAACATTTTTTTGTATTTTTTGTATCTACTTTCGTTTTTGAGAAAAAAATATTAAAGCTGCTTTAATTTCTTCTAAAAAGTACCTATAGACTACATAATATAAAAAGCAAAAATTAATATAAAAGAATTATTTGCCTTAGAATAAACTAGCAGTCGTGTATTTTATCGAAAATTGTCATTGTCCCTCTTTACTTAGATCGAAATTGTTTATTTTTAAATTTTAGATTTTATTTTATGCTGTTTAGGGCTACTTTTTAGAATGACTTAAAGTGGCCTTATTTTTTATTTTTTTTTTCGAAAACTAAGCCAGATAAAAAAATACAAGAGATCATTATCATTATGTTTGTAGCAATCGAAGTGTGGACATACCAAACATTTGGAAACCACTATTAAAGCGTACTAATGCCGACGCCTTAGGTGAGCAACCCCGTGCTTGACCAAACCCAACTCCATCACGGGTAAATGATCTTCCTCAGTGTATATAAACTCAGTAGTTTTAGGAATTAGGTTTAGTTTACACTTGAGAACGGACAGAGAAAGTACCGCCCGAAACGTTGTGTGAATAAATTAATAAAGACAATGGAAGTCCGAAATTTTTCTTTTACTATTGAATCTTTGTCTTCCACATTCAGACAGACGTTTAATCCCATAGTTCTGAAACATTCTGTAAAACTAATAAATAATAGTTTAAAAAAACACGCTTTTATATGCAACCGAACTAAAAATTAGAAAATAATTTTTCATTACAAAGAGTTTGTATTACAGTAATAAAAGGTCAAACAATGAATCATAATTATATACCTCAAAAATATAATTATAATAAAATTTAAGATAATAACAGAATAATTCACTTCAGAGTAAAAAGCGTGGGGTGCATTTTACTATTTTTTCATAACTATAAATAATTATAACATTTAATATATTAAGCACCCCACGCTTTTTACTCTGAAGTGAATTATTCTGTTATTATCTTAAATTTTATTATAATTCTATTTTGAGGTATATAATTATGATTCATTGTTTGACCTTTTATTACTGTACTGTAATACAAACTCTTTGTAATGAAAAATTTTTTTCTAATTTTTAGTTCAGTTGCATATAAAAGCGTGTTTTCTTAGTTTTTTTAAACTATTATTTATTTTTCATTTTTTAGTTCGATATATCAATTAGTTTTCTGCGGACATGTGATATTGAGATGTTTCACGAACTATTTCGTAATCTAATCATTTCATTTAAAGCTTCACTGTTGCATGGGGTTTTAGAACGCAACTACCTCGAACAAGTTTCTGTCAGCCTTATGCTGAAAGTACGTCCAAAACTGCACGCATGCGCAGATCGCGCACTAGCTCTTTCTCTGTTACTTTCTTCTTCTACAGAAAATCTATAAAGGAATTTATTTATCCTGGCGATCCTAATCAGGATAACGGGATACTGTTTGCAGATTATTGCATTGTCATGGGTCCTTGATACGTGTGCAAAGTTTTAAAGAAATCGAATCGCTGGAAGTTGGTGAAAATTAAGCTTAAAGATTCCGTTACATACATACATACATAGGTACATACATACATACATACAACCCAAGCTAATAAAAGCGTGTTAAAAGGAACTAGCCTATTATTAATTTACCTAATATGTTAAAATAATTATGGTTCGACAAAAACTGACGGATAAAATCCGTAATTGAAAACTCTCTGTTTAGTCGAGCTCCGTTAAACTTCCATTCAACTAAACATTGTTTGTCAGGCTTGTTGAACACTTGTTACCCCAATAAACCCACGGGGCATTTCGAAACTCTTTTGACGGGTCCTCTTTTTTTTCGTTTTATGTAAATTTTTGCAATTATTTAAACCACAAGGTTCAAAAGAGTATCGACAATCACGGTTATTTGATTAACGAATTTGAGGAAGAGAACAGATGGATAATTTTTTTGAGTTAAAATCGTTTTGTATGTTTTATTCTAAAAACTAGCTTGAGACAAATTAAATAGCGGTTTTAAAATAAGTTGACATCACCTGAATACAGACAAGAAACATTAAATAAAGTATGAGACATTTTAAAAAACAATAAATTTCCATTACCATTAATTAATAAAATTATTAAACAAAGAATTCAAAAATTTTATAATAAAGAGTCCTTCACTACCAAAAATGACAACTTAGAAATTTAAAAATATATCGCCATACCATACACAAACTATTTGTCGGAAAAAATTAAATATATTTTAAATAAACACAATATTATAGTATGCCACAAAGGACACAACTTAATAAGTCAATTTTTACAAGAATAAAAAGTCAAACACCCCAAAAGAAAAAATCAAATGTCGTTTATTCCATCCCTTGCATTAATTCAAAAAAAATACATTGGTATGACTACCCAACATCTAAACAACCGATTAAATGGTCACAAATACCAAAAAATGCATCTACAGCTTTACATAAACACGAAATTGAAACAAAACATTCTTTTAATTACACAGAAACAAAAATACTTGATCAAGATAAAAAATAACAAAAACTAATGGTAAAGGAAATGATCCATATAAAAATAAAAAAATTGTGTAAACAACAAAAAAGACATTGAAAACCTAGGTCAAATTTATTACAATTTAATAAAATAATAAAAGTATCTATCTCAAACATAACATAATTATCTGCACTACATAGAATTAGGACTACATTTTTTGAAACCGTATTAACACAATTTTTTAAGGTAATAAAAAAATCAACTGAAATTCTTATCCTGCCGACTACCAACCAAACAGTTGCATTAATCTCTAATAAATATCTAATATAAAGGTATGTTTTCAAGGTGCGTATCCCATTATTTTATTAGTTTAATGTTTTTAAAATATAATTTTAATTGTCTTATGTCTACCTTTGTTGTCAGTTTTATTATATAAATATAAGAATTTTAAATGTAAAAAAATCATCCATTTAATATTTTGTAAATAATTAATATTGTTTTAACTCGTTAATTATTTTGTAGGAACATGCCAAAAGACTATCGTTAAAATAAATAAATAGATCTTTGAAAAAGCCTTCCATGTAAGGCGAAACGTCAGAAAATGTAAATTATTGTTTTAATAATTAAAAAAAACCTCAAGAAGAGAAGAAAGAAGAAAAATGTAGTATTTTCTTAAACCACTTTAAAATATCTTTGGAACAGTAATATAATATACAGGGTGTTTTGTTTAAAAAACCCTTGATGATAACTATATTTGATGATAAAATATACAGAGTGTTTCATTTAAAAAAACAATCTTTGTGTTATAACATTAAAATAAAAGTCAATGAAAAAAAAAAAAAAATAGGTACGTCACTGAATTCTGTGTAAAAATCCCGAGTGCCTGGCCAAATTGACAAAATTTTAAAAACACTTTGTATCTTCCAAACGAATCAAGTTGGCCATGATTTGCTTTTTCCATTGAATTTGTTTCAAAAAATGAAATCGAGATTGCGCAATCAGATTTGTTCTATCTCTTTTAGTTTTCGCTATACTCTGCAAAGATAACGAAAAGGCGCCACCCTGTACATTATGAACCATTCTGTATCAAAGACGTTTGTTATTTTGCACGAAATTTATGTGTATGATGTGATTAAATTTAAAACAATAGAGACATTTTGCACCTCTTATTTTGCAATTCCGTTGTGGTTAACGTTATTCTGAGTCTGCGCAGTAACGCAAACATGATCTGTTATTGTTATTAACCATACCGGACTCCTTTAATTACGGATGAATACCGAAGAGCTTATCGTTATCGTTATTGTTAAACTGCGTGGTTGTCGGATTGTAGAATTGTTATTATCAATTATTTAAGAAGGTTGACATTTTAATGCCGTATTAATTAAAATATCATTGATACATAGGCTCTAATTAGCGAAAAATCCATAGCAGTAAGAAATATAAAATAGTGTAAAGAAATTAAAACGGACTTGCGTTTTTAAGGACGTTTTAAATCAGTAATATATTTACATGTTACAATCTGGCACACTTGCTTTTTATACTACTACCAAACCTAACCTTACTTTTTGTGTTTTGCTTATACTGTATTGTTGCATCTACTTTGAAAAACAAAATCAAGAGAATTATTTGCATATATTTAAATATCAATATATAACTTATGAAGAATAAAAGTAAGTACTGATTTTTCGTAAATTTTAAAATCGGTGAACCACAGGTAAAAATAAGGTTATGTGTCGAAAGCGCAGACGCAAGATAAATTTATTCGAAGAGGCTGCAAAATCTCTGTCTAAAACTGCTGCTGTAATCGTTATGTTTAATAACGATAACCATAAGGAGGCCAAAAAACGTCTGTTATTTTTAAGAGGTGCAAAATGTCTCTATTATGAACCATTCTGTATAAAGCTTTTTGTTATTTCGCACGAAATATATTTGTATGATGTGATTAAATTTAAAACAATAATTTAGCGGATGTAGAAAATCGTTTACGGAAAACCCTCTGTTTAGTCGAGCTTCGTTAGATACCAGTTCGTCGAAACATTGTCAGTTAGGGTTGTTGAACACCCGTTACCCGAATAAACCCATGGGGAGCACTTACAATATTTTTCAGTGATCGCTTTATTATGTTGGTAAATATTTAAGAGGATGATTTAAATTCTAATTTACACACATTCAATAGTAGGGGAGCCCACGATGCTAAATAGGGATTTACTCGAGCGTCATAAAGAGAAAATAGTCTATTTTCAGTTTAAGATTCTAAAAGCACAAAATTTAACCATTTCTAATTTAAATATAAGTTAGTTTTTATTTTTATTTTTAAGTTTATTTTTAACTTGACAACAGTGGTAAACTTGCCACCGAAACGTCGTTTTTAATTCGAATTTTTGGGGGTTTTCTTATATTTTGTTTCAGGCGACCGGCAAGTTCATAGGGGTCAATAGGGCTGAACAGGGTCAGCTCGTATACTCCGAGACCAGGACCGAAGCGGTCCCATTCTTTCCAGGCGTGTACCCTAACAAAAGACCATCCAATAAAGTAAACCATTTTTTTTTACATCCTACCAGTATTATTATATCATCTTGTTGTTGTAGAAGAAGGGTTTTTATTTAAAATCATTGAAATTTCTTTTAATCTGACTAAAACACTAGTAATCAATAAATGGTCGTTGTTATTTTCTTAAGAAAAATATTAATCACAGCCAACTTTAATTTAAATAAACATTTGGACTAAAAATTTGTAAAAACAGATTTTACTAAAAAGCACAAAAGATAGGTATAGGCAACCTATACACCATTTGAAAGAAGTATTTTATTTGTCATCATGTAATGTAAAATAATACAAGGTGTTCCATTTAAAAATAGGGAGATATGACTATTTGATTTTCTGAAAAATTAAATTTATTTTTTGATCACCCTGTACAATATTTGATCTTGATTTGGCCTACGTATGATATGGCAGACTTTTTCTAATTTTGTTACACATTTTAAAGTTTAAAGTGTTAAAAGTGTTAAAAGTAAAATCAATTTAATTTTACCTCTGCATTTTTAAAAAAACTCAAATATCACAAAAACGAATAAAATTAGACACTCAGTACTATAAACAAACTTGAGTTCTTTTTAAAGTAGAATCTAAAACCGTCATAAAATATAGAGTGTTCCATTTAAAAAATATAACTTTGATACGTCACACTTTTTTGAGACACCCTGTATAGAATAAAATAATTTTATATTGTGGTCTTATCCGACCTGTATATGTTCCAGTATTTACTTTTTTAAAAACCCCATGGTTATCCTGCTACAGACCAGTGTCAAATATGGTGGGCCACCCTGTATATTTTTGTTATCCTTGAATTATTTTCTCCAAAATTAAAAAATAATTTCAAATTTTGTCAATTTAGCCAGGCACTTGTAACTTGTTGGATATTAGAAATAGAAAAAAATGTAAATAGGAAAGTTTTAGGGATTCTTAGGCAGAATGCCAAATATCAACTGGATTAATTTAAAAAATACATGCAATATGGCGAAAAAACCAAAATAAAAATTGCACTTTGACGGCTTGTCACTCGAAAACGAATGACATTTTGAGAAAAATTATATGAAGCTCTACCCTTATTTTGTCAAGTAGAATCACCCCTTAAGTTTCGTGATCGATTTTTGAATCACCCTATATAAACTTTTTTTTCATAGAATTAGCTTAGAAATAAGCCGTTATATTTTTACCGCAATTAGAAAACACCGTATATACGACAAAAGTATACAGGGTGTTCATTTAAAAACTTTCCACTCAAGTTATCTTCGAAACGAGACAGATTTGAGAAAAACGCCAAAACACGTCAAGATATTTATTGAGGGGAAACGTTTTTTACAAAAAATTGGACGGCGCCCCTTTAACCCCTTAACCACCAGGGCCACCACACCAAAATTCTTAAATGAGAAGGCGGGTCAAGTGATACATCATTTTAAAGCTCCTGACGAGTACTTTATAACCCTAGAATATGAAGTCAATATCTTTACCTATTACAAAATGGCGGTACTTTAAAAATTACCTAAATACCTGATTTTGATGGTCATATTTCCGAAACTAATAAAGTTAGATGTACTTAATGTGGTATTTTCTTAAAGCTCATTTAAAGATCTTTTTAATGGTAAAATAATATACAGGGTTTTTAAATAAAAAAATATGTACTTTTCTTCTACCCTGTATATTACTACCAGTATCATCATTAAAAAGAGCTTTAAGAAAACTTCACCACATTAGGTACATACAACTTTATTAGTTTCGAAACTATGGCAAATCAGGTATTTAGGTAATTTCAAAGTACCCCATTTTGTAATAGGTGAAGATATTGACTTCATGTTCTAGGGTATAAAGTACTCGTCAGGAGCTTTAAAATGATATCACTACCACGCTTCTCATTTAAGAACTTTGAGAGTGGTGACCTGGTGTAAGTAGAGGGTTAGTCCAATTTTTGTAATAACGTTCCCCTCAATAAATATCTTGACGTGTTTCACGATTTTCTCAAATCTGTCTCGAAGATAACTGATTTTCCCAGATATAAACTTTCGACTGCTGTTTTAAATAAATTTAATAATTATCAAATATACCACATGGTATCATACTTTAGTCGAGCTTCGTTAAATTCCCGCGTAATGAAACATTATTGGTTAGGCTTGTTAAACACCCGTTATTCGCCAAAATCCCCGGGAACTCAAAATCTTTTGAGATAATTGCTTTACTAGATCGGTTAAAATTTAAGGGGTTGCTTTTATCTTTAATTTAAATCGAATTATTCTCCTAATCTTGTTTTACCTGAAATTATATTTTGGTAAATGTTATTTTATTATTTTTAATTTATCCAAGTTTTAAAAGCAAATTTCCCAGCAAACACTATTTGCCGGCAATATACATTTTTCATATTGGCATTGATGGTAAAGCATTGGCAATTGGTGGCAATATTATGCCAACATCAAATACGCATTAAAAGTTAACCCTAAATAAACACTCAATTGCCAATAAATTTTACATGCAGGCGAATTGCCGGCAAGCATACAAAAATGGCGGCATACCAATCCCGATTAAATAAAGCATGCCTTTTGTTGCAGGCAAACAAATATTGGATTTTTGAAGGCAAACCTTCAACGCATATTTATACTTTTCAAACCATATTATTAACATTGGTATTTAACTAACATTCGAGCAATTTTTTGATCTGTTTTATTTATAATGGCGGCTAAACAACACAACCTTGCTTTTGTTTGGCCGCTTTGTGCTAATTGTTTTCTACGTGGTTTCTACATTTCGTTTAAAACCTTTTAAATTTTTAGTTACCTAAAAAAATTGTATAAAATCAGGGAGTTGCCTTATTAAAAGTTTTAAAGACGTGTTAATAAAAAAATTATATATGTATATTTAATAGTTTTTTTTGACATTTAACTCCTTTAAAATATTTCTCCTATGCTTTGGATCTGAAAATTGAGTGTAAGTGTTCCTTAAATACTTACTATTTTAAAGTGTTTTCTTTTGATTTACTATCTTTTTTAATTTTATTATATACTTTTTATTTATTTTTTTTTTGGTTTATTGTTACGGTATAAAAATTTATATTATGTAATTTTTTTATTGATAAAGTTTTCCTGCCTTTTTTTCTCATTTTTTCGATTACAAAATTCTAAATATGTTATTTAACTTTTGGGACATTCAACTTATAAAACTTTCAATACTTATTTAATGATAAATGCCATTATCCTAAACGCATTTTTTGCCAATAACTTATTAA
The DNA here is from genome assembly GCA_014170235.1 of Listronotus bonariensis. Lineage (NCBI taxonomy): Eukaryota > Metazoa > Arthropoda > Insecta > Coleoptera > Curculionidae > Listronotus > Listronotus bonariensis. The sequence goes on from JACEGR010008401.1 coordinate 27,286, forward strand.
TGATGGATGCCATCATCCTAAACGCATTTTTTTGGCATAACTTATTAATGATGGATGCCATCATCCTAAACGCATTTTTCATCATAAATTATTAATGACGGATGCCATCACATTATCTGCAACACGTGGCCTAATAACGGCCAATTGCCCACTTTCGCGTCTTTTTGATACATTTTTGCCAATGCCTTGCCATTAAAGAGTGTTGGCAATGCCAGTAAATTAAATGTACAACGCCGGCAAAAAATGTTATATGGGTGTAATTTTTTAATAAAATTAATTAAATTGGAATAAATTGACCCAAGAGCCAGTGGCGACGGCAGCTTTTAGGATTAGGGCTGGCCAAGGCGGAGCAGAACATTTTTAGAAGTGGCCAAATATTTTTTAACGTATAAGAAAAGAACCTCACCCATAAAAATCTTAAATTCCGTAGTCCACTATAATGTTATTAATACATATTTCTTTTTTTCTTATGTACCACGTTACAGGGGGCCCACCAATTTTCAGGGGTGCCCAGCCATTTTTCAGGGGTGGCCAGGGTACCCTGGCTGCCCCCCTGGCGTCGCCACCACAAGAGAAAATAAATTTGGCAACGCTGAGTGCATGCGCCTGTATCATGTGTACAAGTAGTGGTTCGACGCCAGATTTAAAGGAACCAACATAAAATCTGATAAAATAATTATTTTTGAGAAAAAAACTAAGCAGAATATTTATTTATTTTAAAATAAAATAAAGTCTTTTAAGAACCGAAGATTTTCTGACCAAAAAATTGTTTAAATTCTTTTTCATCCTTTATTGTATTTTATTGTAAAACAATTGAATAAATAAACTCCATTTTTAAAAATAAATGCGATCCACGTATTTCCATGATAATAATTACTTGTTATAATAGTTTTTGTAATAGATTGGTAAATTAATGATTGGGTCAAGTAACTAAATATGTAAATTGCTAACGTATTTGTGCTAATGTCTGTCAAACCAATCAGATTGGCAGCTTATTAAAGATTTTTAATTATATTTCTTGTATTTTTTAAAATATTGTTTCTTCTGCCGTGTTCAATTTTATTCATTAACTTGACCCTTTTAACTTAAAATTAACTAAATATAAAAATATGTAAAAAAATAAATAATTTAGGCAAATAAAATCATATGTAATCTCCACTTTCTAACGCAGCTCAAAAATCCAATCCGAGAATCAGTGAATTAAAGTACAAATTGTTGCAACATTCACCATATTTGCCAAATTTAGCTCCCACTGATTTCCTATTACTTTTTAATCTCACGATATTTTTGAAGGAGATAATTATTTTCCCAATTGCGGATTCTCGCTTCAGGAATTAAATAGATTAATTAAAAAATGGTAATAGTTCGATATAGCGGTTTTCGCTATTATAAAGATTTTAGAAAAATTATTTTTAGGGCGTTTCTATAAGTGGATTATGACACAAATCTGTATGCGCGTTTTCCAAAATCAATTTCTATAATTTATTATTAATAAAAACATATTACGGGACGGTGGAGTGAACAGGGGTGCTGGGTGGGGACGAAACAATAGAAATCCTACATTAAACACCCAAAAACAGTATTTCACGGTACACACCGCACTTTCTATTTACAAAAATGTTCAAAAAATTGTTTAAAAAAATTAAAAATAAATAATAGTACAACAATTCCGCCATGGCTGTCACTGCATAAAAAGAAGAGTTTGCAATAGAACTGTAAATGTCTTGCGATGTTGCCAAATAAAGTGAGAAAGTGTCAATAGCTTAAAAAAGGAAGATACAGGGCAAAATTCATATGAAAAATTAAGTTATTACTTCTTCCTATTATAATTTGTAGAGAAAAAAAGGAAAATACCTAAACATAAAGAAGGAGGAATTTCTACAAAAATACCATTTTTCTCATGGAAATGGTGGATAATCCTTAAAATAGGCTTGGTGTTAATTCTTCATAAGAAGTTTGGCAACGCTGCTTCTATCAAGACTGTCATTTTCATAATGACGAACTTCATCTTATCAGCTGACCAAAATGAATGCGCCTATTTTCCTCTAATTATTAATGGCGGACGAGATATCTCATATGTGTGGGATAGTTTTTCGAAAAATTTAATTCTTTTCAAAATTAATTTACATTTTTATGTGCCCCGAGCGCAGTATATTAATGTTTCCTTATGTTTGACGTTGGATTTATACTGTTTTGTCCCCACCCAGCACCCCTGTTCACTCCACCGTCCCGTAAATATGTTTTTATTAATAATTAATTATAGAAATGGATTTTGGAAAACGCGTACACAGATTTGTGTCATAATCAACCTATAGAAACGCCCTGCAAAATAATTTTTCGAAAATCCCTTATAATAGCGAAAACTGCTATATCGAACTATTACCTAAAAAATTACTGAAAAAAATAATACTAAAGTTTAAAATAAACGTATTATTTGTATTTTAAAAAATCGTATTATTGAAAAATCTGGTTTTTCTGGCAATATGTTTTCTCAAAAAAAAAAAAGAAACAGACTAGGCAGACTAGTTGTTAAAATGTTAAAGTTGTGGGTATAAACAAGTTTTAGATTTTCTACACTACTCAAAAAAATTATCGCATATACTTGATTTCTTTCATAAGCTTTAATACAAAAATGCTTTGATTTAAATGGCCAAATCTCTTTTAATAATTAAGTTATTAAGACAATTAAAAAAAGAAAATGTTAAGAAAACGTGAAGCTGTAACTTTATATTAACCGTTGTTTTTTACTGTTAGCAATACATCCTACGGGGTTGATAAAAAAAATGAAAAAATGAATAATTTTTAATCGCCCTATATAATGTGCTGTTAAAAGGGAGAAATCTCATTTGTTAATAATTTATACCCTTACCCATTTCTGATATTTTATAATCACAAATTTGACTACTCTCTTTCAACAGCACATCATACAGGGCGATTCAAAATTAATCGAGCATATGCGATAATTCTTTTGAGTAGTGTATATTTTTAGCATTAATATAAACATAAAACCATCCCTTTAAACTATTTTCTTAAAGTAATACAAAAATGTATTTAGCTTATAACTCCCAAATACGAATAATTTTATTTTTAGAATATCTTATCCTAGGTCAGCCAATTATTAATATAATTTTAATAATTATTATTCATTAGCAGTCTTAACCTATGCCTACCTTATCTGTATAGGAAGAACGTACTACAAACATGTCCAATTGTCCTAAACAACTAATTAAAATAAAAGTAACAATTCACTTACACCTTCAACGTACCATAGAACCCTACTTAACAGGTCAAAGTCAATTTTAAATCGGTATTTGAATATTGATTCTTCTGCAATAGACCGGGCAAAAAAATAAGTTTGACATTTAATAACAAATTTAAAATAAACAGGCTTCAAACATTAAAGAATTATTGCAAGTTGCCTTATTAAGCTCGGGAATTATTTATACCGGCCTTATTTAAATAGTGCTTGTACCCATAATTTAGAGTTATTGCAAATCATGTTGACAGTACCATTAACCTAAAAAAACGGGGAAAAAATTTTAGTAGTTTTTCTTTATTGTTTTGTGTTGTAGGGTTTTTATAGCACAATTATAAAAATAAATTTAAAAAAGCAAGGTTTTAAGTATTTTTACTTCTAAAAACTTTTCGATTTTGTGTTCGGCATCCGTTCGTTCCGAAGTTAAGATAAGACCAAAATAAGGCACGACATATATAAAGCCAGGCCAGAGACAACAATGAGACGAGCAACTAAATGTAAATAAATTATCCGAGAGAGAGATAGCTGCTGGGCCTTCCTTGTCCGTCTTCAAGGAAGGCAAACGCAGATGGCGCGTGAGTCGACTTTATCGTTTGCCCGCCAAATTCAAATTATATAGCTGTGCTATTTTTGCCCTTAATGTTAGGTACTTGTTTTTGTTTCCTATTAATATAAAATATTGGGGTTTACTTCAATAATTACACACACCTTATTAAAAATGTCATTTATTTGGTTTTTATAAAGATTTTTTCTTACAGACAACCATGTCAATATTACCTTAAATTATCTGTTGAAAAGCGCAAATTTATTATATACACTGTGATCACTAATAAAAGTCAATATTCAAAGTCCAATTAAAGGTAAAAAACCACGAAACACACAATAAATCACAGAAAATGTAAACAAACTGTCCAAACAAATCGGCTATTGAAAAATATCAAACACAAATATCGATTAACATTTCGGCGTGACTGCCTGCGGCAACGTTTGTCAAGTTAAAAATATTCGATTCATGGTATATTTTCTTTCTCTTAATTAGATGTGAGCCAAAAAAGGACATTAAAGTTTACATGCAGAAATTGTAAACTTGGCAACCAGGGCAAAGCGATGATTGCTCCATCTACGATAGCCTGCCATGATGAAAGACAAAGACATATTTATTGGAACTTGCGTTAAACCAGAAAGAGATAAATACAATGGACAAATTGTTAGGACCAGTTACTCGTCTCATTCTTGTCTCTGGCCAGGCACTATACCTATTAAGGGAGTCCTTATCCCACCATGCATCTGCGCAAGCTCAAATGTCAAAATAAGGCCGGTATTATTAGTGTCTGGCCTTATTTCACTGTGCAATAATTCTCTATTACGTTATTTACCAATACAATCTAAATATTCGTGGGATTCTTAATTCAGAATATGAGGGTCTTAGTTTCAAAGTGTACAATCTTAATTTATACTTTATAATAAGTGCAAAGACACAGACTAAGATAAATGTCACAATAGTTGTATATTTTAGTGCAAAATTTAAATAAATCACTATTTAATCCATGACTTCTCTTTAAATAAAAGAATATTTAAACTTATGAAAGAATGCATTTAATTCAATGTCCATAGGTTCTGTGTTCATTTTTTATAAAATAGAATATACCAATCTAATAATTAACTACTAACTACGTTTATATCGAATAGTTAAAGCTAGCTTGAGTTAAAGCTGCCTTTAAAAGTGGCTTGAAAAAAGCGATATAAACGAGCTTGAAAGTGACTTGAATTATTCAAGTCAAGCCTGAAAATAAGTAGGGTTGACTTCACTGAAGCCGATTAGAAACACGATATAAACGATTCAAGCGGGCTTAATAACTGCCTAACTTCAGATGAATGCTTCCTCGAACGTCACCAGTGTCAATTTCATATATGATTTTGACATTTTTATACAAAATATGAGTGGAAAAACAGGTGAAAAAACTTTAAAACACGCTCACACCAACAACAGCACACAAAAACGGGACAAATTAAAAAGTGAGGTTTGTTTTTCATTTGATGTCTACTGTGAAGTTGGATGCAAAACTGCCGCATGCGTACGACAATGGCCTGAAATGTGTTTGACCTCGATTTTCAATCGACTTTCAAACCAACGAAATAAACACGTAGACTTGGAAATCGCTTCAAAGCCGCTTTGTTTTCAAGCCAGCTTGAACTATTCGATATAAACGTAGTAATAAAACACTTTGAAACTAGCCCCCGCGATACTTATTTCCCATTGAAGTATTGATAACATAAACAGTTCCGTCAACGTTATCCAAGCACTGAAACCTTAAGTTTTGCATTTCTCAGCACTTTTTCACCAACGCAGTTGTACCACTACGAAGGGTATTTTAAATAAATACTACGTGAAGATGTCATCCCTGCTGGGGATCGAACCCGGGCCTTTTAAGCTATAGATTAAAGAGTTTATTCAGTGCGCTACAGGAGACAATTTTACATTTGTTTACTCTTACTTCACTCTTTCCGCGGTCTTCGAGAAGTGCGGTTCACGTTTACGTAGAAGTCTACATAGACTTCCCCGGTAGGCGGCTGAAGGCGTCGTACGAGCGTTGCTGTACCCTTGGGGATCGAGAAAGATTCACGCTAAATTGGGGCTTCTTTCCTCTGGGGCTAAGCGCTGTGAGTGAAGATTCCTAAAGCCTGAGGTTTTTACGTTTTGGTGTTGAACACATGGTCTCTTCGTATGGTCGAGGAGGTGCGCATGCCTTGCGGAAAAGCGTCAGTGGTTAAAGTGACGGTTATGCGCGATACCAGTAGCAGCCCTTGGCTTGACAGCCACAATTAATGCATGTTCAGAAGTTCATCGCTGTTGTTGGTTGTTAGAAGTGTTTCTTATTCATATGCTAGGAAAGTCTGGGAGTTTCGAGCTCGATTATCCAGATTTTCCACGGACAAAGCCGGGAAAGCTTATAAGCAATAGCTTATATGACCGGAACAGGAGAACTGGCGAGTTGACTTAGTATCAGAGCCATAAAACAAAGAGAAAGATAGATACTCTTACTTACTAACACATTTTTCCTGTACCCATATAACATTTTTGCCGGCGTTGTACATTTAATTTACTGGCATTGCCAACACTCTTTAATGGCAAGGCATTGGCAAAAAGGTATTAAAAAGACGCGAAAGTGGGCAATTGGCCGTTATTAGGCCACGTGTTGCAGATAATGTGATAGCATCCATCATTAATAAGTTATGCCAAAAAATGCGTTTAGGATGATGGCATCCGTTATTAATAAGTTATTGGCAAAAAAATACATTTCGGATAATGGCATTTATCATTAAATAAGTATTGCAAGTTTAATAAGTTGAATGTCCCAAAAGGTAAATAACATATTTAGAATTTTGTAATCGAAAAAATTAGAAAAAATGGCAGGAAAACTTTATCAATAAAAAATTACATAATATAAATTTTTATACCGTAACAATAAACCAAAAAAAAATTAAAAGTATGTAATAAAATTTAAAAAAAAAAGATAGTAAATCAAAAGAAAACACTTTAAAATAGTAAGTATTTAAGGGACACTTACACTCAATTTTCAGATCCAAAACATAGGGAGAAATATTTTAAAGGAGTTAAATGTCAAAAAAAACTATTAAATATATATAATTTTTTTTATTACCACGTCTTTAAAACTTTTAATAAGGCAACTCCCCGATATCATATAATTTTTTTAGGTAACCACAAATTTAAATGATTTTAAACAGAAATGTTTACAGCTCCTAACAGTCTACTTGAATAACCCGGCTTCTTGACTAGCCATCACCAATTAATTACACAACACACACTAATTAGGTAATGAATACACTTAATTATGTCTACTAAAAACTCTTTTCTTTAAAAAGAAACTAAAAAGCTAGAAAATCACGTAGAAACCAATTGCACAAAGCGGCCAAACAAAAGCAAGGTTGCCTCATCTGTCAAATTGTCAAATCTTGTATTTCGGCTAAGAGGGAAATTTGAATTTATCACCTTCGGTCGAAATCGTCGAAATTAACCTAGCTAACTTTACCATCATTTTATTTTTATTTTCTCAAAAAATACATAATAAACATTTTGTTTGACTTAATTTTTATTTGCATGATTTGTATCAATAAAATGTTATGAAAAGGCCATTTCCTTTAAATTATGTAAAAAACATAAAATAATGTTGTTTAGCCGCCATTATAAATAAAACAGATTAAAAAAATTGCTCAAATGTTAGTTAAATACCAATAATGGTTTGAAAAGTATAAATATGCGTTGAAGGTTTGCCTTCAAAAATCCAATATTTGTTTGCCTGCAACAAAAAGGCATGATTTATTTAATCAGGATTGGTATGCCGCCATTTTTGTATGCTTGCCGGCAATTCGCCTGCAGGTAAAATTTATTGGCAATTGAGTGTTTATTTAGGGTTAACTTTTTAATGCGTATTAGATGTTGGCATAATATTGCCACCAATTGCCAATGCTTTACCATCAATGCCAATATGAAAAATGTATATTGCCGGCAAATAGTGTTTGCTGGGTATACCTTAAATTTATTTAAAGTATGCCCGGACTATCGCCGGTTATTATATGGTTCATTTGAAATAATTATAAAATACCTTCAAATAAATTAAATCACTTAAGGCAAATCACGTCTTCCAACGTTAAACTTCAAAATATAAATACACCGAAGATACATCGATCGTTATCAGTTCTCGGTTTTGTATCGACCAGTTCCTTTTCGACCAAAAATCATCAAAACGAAAAAATGAAGGTACGTACGAACCTTTTATATCGTGTTCAAACTAAATTGAAAGTGATCGGGTGCAACACACTAGAAATATTTTGTGACAATGTCGAAAAGACACGCACCGCTTGACGCTGATAAATGGGATTTCTGTAGCGTAATTGACGTACGTAAAGGTGGTGTTTTTAAAAGTGTTGGCGATTTTAATCTTTTTCCGTTTTTTAATTTTAGTTTTAACTTTAAAACATATGTATAACAAGGAACAGTTTAAAAAGTAAATTCGGTGCTCTTTGATAAGAAAATACAAAAAACATAAAAAAAGGCCGCCTGCAATCGGACAATTTTATACAAAGGCGCCGCTATCCTTTACAGCGACGCGCCGATTCACCATGGGATAGAAATCCAATATTTTGGCCAAAAAGCAACTTTGAAATTTTAATGGCTCATGCTGTGTATTTCAAAGTAGATACTCCAAAACTACATGTACGCAAAATTATAAAAGGATATGACTTCTATTGGGGTAATGGGAAACTTGAAAACGTATTTTAAGTAAACATATATATACAACATTTAATCTACTTAGTTTATTATTAGCCTTGTTTACTAAAAAAAGTAAAAGAGTTGAAATAATAAGAGCTATTGTTGTGTTTCCGATGCAGTCTTGCGAAGTCTCGCTACTTTTGTCAAAGATTTTTTTACCTTTTTCTTTATCAGTTTTTGTACTTACAATTGCCTTCCTACTTTTTGCTACTTCTGAGTGTAAGGACAGATACAAGATTTTTTTTTATAATTTACAAGGTTTTCCATTTTAAAATTGAATATGTTTTGTCCTACACTGTCTATTCTAAAAGATAAAAGCATTATGATAAAAGATATGGATTCTACAGAATCTAGTCAACAAAACAGTGTTTTTTATTTATTTTATACGTTAATAAATAGAAAAAGTTGGGAAGATGTATCTCTATTACGCTTCTAAGAATAATTTAAAATTATTTCTCAGATTTGGATGGTCATATTTCCGAAACTAATTGAGATAGACACATCAAATGTAGTATTTTTTAAAGCATTTTAAAATATTTTTTTGGTGGTGATATAATATTCAGGATATTCCATTTAAAAAAATCATACCTATTGTCGTACCCTGTATATCATATAAGATAATAATCATCGGATTACTGATTAGAATTACTACCGAATTAACCAAACAAGCTGACATTTTAGTTTATTTTGTACAATAAGAAATAATAATGTTAAGGGGGTGTAAATTTACAATAACATATAATAAGTTTTAGGTTTCCAAAAAGCATTTGTAATAATTTATAATATTTTTCCAGTAAAAAGCACCTCATTTTAAGTTAGATTGGTAAGTTTCAGAATTTTAACCAAAAAAATTAATTTCTATCCCATAGTGCAATGACCAGCTGCATCAACCGGCATTATCATAAAAGAAATATAGCAAGGGCGGCCGCAAAGACAAGCATGCCGATTTATTTGCTTTAAACTTTTTTGTGATTTTTTTCTTATCAAAGAGCACCGAATTTACTTTTTAAACTGTTCCTTGTTATACATATGTTTTAAAGTTAAAACTAAAATTAAAAAACGGAAAAAGATTAAAATCGCCAACACTTTTAAAAACACCACCTTTACGTACGTCAATTACGCTACAGAAATCCCATTTATCAGCGTCAAGCGGTGCGTGTCTTTTCGACATTGTCACAAAATATTTCTAGTGTGTTGCACCCGATCACTTTCAATTTAGTTTGAACACGATATAAAAGGTTCGTACGTACCTTCATTTTTTCGTTTTGATGATTTTTGGTCGAAAAGGAACTGGTCGATACAAAACCGAGAACTGATAACGATCGATGTATCTTCGGTGTATTTATATTTTGAAGTTTAACGTTGGAAGACGTGATTTGCCTTAAGTGATTTAATTTATTTGAAGGTATTTTATAATTATTTCAAATGAACCATATAATAACCGGCGATAGTCCGGGCATACTTTAAATAAATTTAAGGTATACCCAGCAAACACTATTTGCCGGCAATATACATTTTTCATATTGGCATTGATGGTAAAGCATTGGCAATTGGTGGCAATATTATGCCAACATCTAATACGCATTAAAAAGTTAACCCAGCACACACACACACACACACACACACAATAATAA
>JACEGR010008402.1:0-37468 GCA_014170235.1 Listronotus bonariensis
ACTTAATAGAGCGAGGGGCGGCAAAGGGGGGCATGAGGGCCATGGCCCCCCTTTATGCCACATTCTTTGTAGCCAAATATTTTATACATAGCTAATGGCAAATATGGGCATTTAATGATAATGTGCCTCCACCCAGGGCCGAGAGTGGAATTGAAAAATGGGGACCTTTTTTTCAAAAATATGCAGGAAGGAAAAAAGATGGATCTTTTATAAAAAAAGAAAACAATAAAAACAGGTGAGGACCTTTTTTTGCTCTCAAAAATTTCAAGCTCTCACCTCCCTCAAAATTTTATTTTTATTTCTGCCCTCCTTGGCCTGTGGCCCCCCTCGGAAAGTTGATATGACTGCCCCTGTAATAGAGAGGTATGGGTACTTTGGTAGGCGGTAACCAACGTTCGTTATTTACGGAAGGCGCTATTTAAATACCGCATACCGTATTTATACTCTGTTCACTATAAACTGAGAAAAACACCTGAACAAAAAATGTATTTCATTGGTTTAAAAGTCAGTAACCCTAGTTACCACAATAAAAAGTGTATTTTATTGGTTTAAAACTACGGGAACCGGAGTTACTTATTAGATATTCATTATTAATTTATAGTCGCCAAAGTATAGTGTTTGTTTTTAGAGATATGGAAGACGCCGTATTACGAACGGTTAATTACACCTGTCTGCGAATTTACAAAATTAAAAACCAATGATCCTTTAATGTGCAAGAATTAAGTTTTTCCCGTTATTTCAAACATATTTTACTGTACATTTTCCCATTTTTCAGACGAATATTAACTAAGACATTCTCTCAGTAAAGCCAGGTCACTGTTGGCCGAGAATCTTAACCTTTTCGTTTCTTTTTCACCAGCGATAATTATCCCAAAATAAAAAAAGCAAGGCTTTATCACAGATTAGTAGTTTAACTTTACTCCGTAGCTCTATTACAAAAATATTTGCAGAAATCGTCGAATTAAATAATATAACCTTAAAAAAAACAAAGAGAAATAATGTGCGCATGGCAATTCTACTCGCTATTTTAAATAGCAAACGGCGTTGATTAGCTCTGCGAATTACCCCATGCGGTAACGTTATCACCACCAACGACGGTAAACATCTAATCGCGCATATTTTAACTGTCATAATAGCGCTTACGTTAATACAGCATGACGTTACAGCACCACCCATATCTCTCTATTAGTTTGTAAATTTTAAAGTTTGTAAAAAACTAGCATATTTAAGGTTTGGCCACACATAATCGCAACGAACCCGGGTTAACAAAGGTAGCGGAAAGTGAGGCAGATTGATTCGGAAAATTTCAAAAGTTTTTATATCGTCAAAATAATTTAAAAAAAAATTATCTGAGTCTATTGCATTTTGTATTATTATTATAACTAGGGCTCCTTGTTTAACTAAAATAGATTTTTCCTTACCTTTGTTTCTTTTTATTCAAACTTTTAAATGCAGGTAAAACTGGGTTAACCTTTTTTTTACCGTTTATACGATTAGCTGCCAATTAAAGTGTAGTATTATTGATTTATATGTATATTTTAACTTAATTAATCTTACTTAAACTTTAAAAACTACAATTAATCAAAACCCGAATTAACAATACATGACACTTATGTCGTACTTCTTAATACATCGAAATCTACTATTCAAGTCCCAGTATTTTTTTCTACGAGACCCAGCATAAACCAAAAAATTATAGCAGAAGAGCTGGTTCCAATTTTTGGGTAGGTATTTGAGGCAAGCTGGAAACTTGTCACATACTCGTCATATTATATTTAATATGATCCTAACACGGAATGCAGACCTGGCTGGGGAGTAGCGGGGCTAAGGCAAAAAAATTATTAACTTTTTGGATCCCAAAAATACAGGATGTTTCCTAACTACGGTACAAAACCTAAGAGAATGATTTCTTATGTCTTTGTATGAAAAAAGTTCCTACAAACATATGTCCGGACTTGCTTCCATTCTGAGATACAGGGCGTTAAAGTTTTCAAAAAAAGTCGGTATCTTTTTATCCCCATAATTTTTTAAATATTTCAAGTTTTTACAAAACTATTTTTCCAGTTATATCACAATATGGTGTTTATTAAAAAATGTGTTTTGATCAACTAGCAGGTTGGGCGAACGTTTGGGCGAGAACAATTTAGGTTAGGCGCTCGCCAAACCGTGCCCACCCCTGGCGCCGCCACTGTGTAAGCTCCTAAATATGCTTTCTAAATTCTCTTACCCAATCTTTCCAGCACCTTTATTTTTGTCCGTGACCCTCATTATATTTATGTTTTTGCGAAATTCATAATCCTATGTGAGGAGTTCCTGCAACTTCAGCTCATAGAGCATTTTAGACCAGTTAAAAAATCATAATGTAAAAATCGCTGCGGGCTCGTTGCAGTTATGTGTGGTCAGACCTTTAATCGTGGGAAAAATAACTTTGCCTGCCTGTAGATGCCGCTGCAATAAAAGTTTTTTCGTCACTTTTCTCTAATAAAATAATATATATTTTTTTAATCCTAAATATCTTAAAAAATATCACATCTTGTATATAATTTCATTAAGCCCGAAATTAAATAATAAACAATATTACAGCAAAAGTTTCATATTTTTCAGCTACTAAAAATGCAATCCACTCCCCAAAACTTTTCAGCTTATGAGGAAATCACACTCAGTTTTTGTTACCAAGTTGCCCGCACGTGCACGAAAATATCGCAAGGAGTTGTTAAAACTTTGACCACGGCCATATTGTCTAAAATGGCTGAAAGATACAACTTTTAATATAAGAGGATATTCTCGCAAAGTCCACTGTTATTATTTTGCCTCTTTTTTCTTTTCTTCAAAACTAATAACGGAGGAAAAATTTTTGCGGATATTACATATTGTAGTTATAGAGCACTTTTATGGCTCATAATATGTTTATTTTTATGTAGGTGGGGGTCGTTGGTTTTAGAAAAAAGTTTTATAGAGGTTATAAGCGTTTACTTTTTTTATACAGTGTGTCTACGTAAGTTGGCCTAATATAGGAAACTTTTTTAATTTTACGAAAAACGTTTTTCTTAAAGGGCAACCATAATATTTATATTAAATTATATTAGTCTTCTAGAAAGTTTGACCAAAAAATGTAATAGTAGGGAGCCCACGATGCTAAACAGGGAGTTACTCGAGCATCATGAGAACTATTAGGTTGCAAAACTTAGATGATAAGAAGAAAAAAATGTCATATTGTGAACACCTAGAATAAAAAAAGTATACATTTTGGGAATTTTAAAAATATACATTTTTGGGAATTTTAAAATAAGTACACATTTTAATTAGGTTACTTAACATTGGGAATTTTGCTAAATAAGGATATACGTGAGGTATCAAGGTTTTTAAAGTATACATTAAACAATTTTCTAGATTACTCTTATAATAATAAAATAAAAACATTAAACAAACTGGGTCGCGTAGAAATGCAAAACAAACACTGGAAAATTTAATATTTAAAGAGGGAGATAAAGAAATTAGAAAGACATTAGATTAGATAAGAAGTAGTTAGTGAAGTCAAGTATAAAGTTAAAGTTTTAGTTAAGTCCGTACGGCTACCCCTAGTGGGGGTATGCCCGTACTAAACTTAGTTAGTCAAATAAGTTGAAGTTGGTTTTCGAAAAATGCAAAGTTAGTTTTAATGGTCCACCGGTCTCATTGTCCCAAGAAGATAGTTCCATATGGTATATTTGCCCCAGTGACGTATGTAGTATTTTAAAATGTCAACGTCACAATATAATGTATACCTTTTTCATCGATGGGGAAGCGGCTATAGTTTTTAAATGTGTCAAAAAATACTGTTATTATTTTTTGTTATCCTTAAATTATTTTCTTCAAAATAAAAAAATAGCCACGCTCCAAAATGTCCAAATGACATTTTTTACAGCTTTGTGCACGAAAATATCCCAAAGAGCTGTTAAAAGTTTGACCACGGCCGTTGTATTAGAACATACAAAGTATCACGTATCAAATTATATTAGTCATCTATGACGTTTGACCAAAAATGCATGCATTGACTGATAATGTATCAAAAAAAAAAAAGAAATAGTCAGATTTTTCTAAAACCGCTAACAAGGATGAAAATTTAAAAACAAAACAAGTTTATTTATTTATTATATTTTACAAAAAACCTGCGCCGTCGCCAAAACACATGACCGCGAAAGCGTAATATATGATGCTGTGCGATGCAGGCAACCACATAAACTATAATTGTATTAAGGGTTGCCTCTAGACAGTGACCGGGGTACGATTATACGTCTCTTTTAACTTTCCAAATTGCAAGTATATGCTTCCTTTTTGGTTTTTATGTATTTTGGTCAAGCTAAATTATGACTTACTGAATTCTCGCCATTCTTGCGAAGGGAGTTTTTGCATCATAATAGATTTGTGCTTTTTTTGTTAGAATTAATCGTTACTCGGTTTTAATTTTATTATGAATTAGATGGGTCATTGACCAAATGATCTTATGGACGAGCCGCGCATGCTATTAAATGTCATTATTGACTGTTGCTATCGTGCTGCTTTTAAAAATCTGTATTAGAATAATATTAGCTAGAGCAAATATTCTTATCTCGACATTGCCTAATAATATTTATTATTGACAAGATAAATTTCAAAGAAGTTATTAGTTTTGGAAAAAGCAACCAGTTTAAACTTCAGATTTTAGAATAAGTATGACAGAAACAGCCAATATTACCATGTAATAGCAAAAAAATTGTATTATATACAGGGAAAGTCATAAAGAGGAAGGTGGGTAATATTATGGGTTTTTTATTTAAAAAACAACTAAACAAAAGGTTCTTAAAATTGATGAATGCTATGAGCACAAAAAGACCTTCAAAATAAGGTATCACTCTTTGCATAAAAATTTATATATTCTAAAAGTGCGCCCAGCTGTCAGGTTGACATTTAAAGTTGTCATTGATATGTCAAAAAATGCAAATAGTGCTTATTTATATAATTTCAAATTTAATTAGAATATACATGGTATAATTTATTTGATGGCTAAAAATACAGGGTATGATTCCTTAGCTTATTTTAGAAAGATAAGTTATATATATATATATATATATATATATATATATATATATATTATGAACATGTGTCCTAAACGTCTTAACTTTTGAGATACAGGGTGTTAAAATTTTCAAATAACCAAAAATTTTCGAAAACACGTATTTTAGTAAAAACTGTTATACTGGATATTTACCTTATTTAGATAAGTAGGTATTTAATCTTTTGTTACATAATTGCTAATTAAAAATTATTTAACCTAATTTTTAAAAGAAAAAGATCCCGCAATGCTTTTTTCATGGTCTAAAAATATGCAATTAAGTGAATTTTTCTTATTTTTAAACTAAACAAGATACGGAAAAAATTAAGAGACGTAAAAGCAGTATTTTTATTTGCTTAATATAAAGAAAGCACAAAATGTTTACATACATTTGCACAGTCAGTGGGGTATCGTTTTTTTGTTGGAAATATTCCTTCAATTGCCTCTCGAGACACCACTAAACCTATTAAATGTAATTAAGTTAATGATAAATTACCCCTTAATGTCATTATTAATATTAACAAATTTAAACAAAATTGGGTAAAGAATAGCTAATGTATTTAGTAAGTTTTTTTTGGAAATTTTAACACCCTGTATCTTAAAAATTAAGACGTTTAGGACATATGTTTATATGAACTTTTCTTTTGAAAATTAGCTAAGGAATCATACCCTGTAATTCCAGCCATCAATTAAATTAAGCCCTGTATAGACTGTACACGGATAAGGTTTACAAGAGTGGAAAAATATTTGCTTGTAAAAAAATTAATTCACAAGGATAAAATGATAATTTTGTTTTGTATACAGAGTTCCTAAAATCTAAAAAACCATGATTTTTCTCCAGGAGTAAACTATCGTTACTTTTTCCAAGCAAAATGTCATTAGAAAAAATTTATTTAGAATAATGTTTGCAATCCATAAAAATATTAAACCAAAATTTTATTGGACTCCATAGTTTGGCGAAAACGCCTTGATTATATTTGTTTCCAGCTAAAAAATTGTTTTGTGTAGAAATTTAAAGAAAGCAGGTGTTGTGAGAGATTTTTATAACATTTTAATATAAAAATTGAAAATAATTATTAATTTTTGATAACTCCAAAATCAGTTTTATGAAACTTTTTGATACCCTTGTTATATTAATAAAGTCATTTAAAATGCGTTTTTTAAATAAGTTTTCTAAATAATATTTTGCTTAAAAATAAAAAATAAAAGTAGTTTACTCTGAAGAAAATTCAGATTTTTCAAGTTTTCGCATACTCTGTATACAAAAGCAACATTTTTTTTAATCATATTTTTTTACAAGCAAAAATTGTTAGAAGGAATTACTTTTCCAAAAATGAAATTTTTGGTCCATCTGTCCTCTTTTAAACCGCATCCGTGGACAGTCTGTATACCGAACGGTTTAGATTTTGGAAAGGGACTTTAGGTCGTCCCCCTATATTCAAATAAACTTTTTTTTCATAAATAAAGAAAAAGTTTTATTCTTTACCACTATTAGAAAACACCCCATATAATAAATACAACAAAATTCAGAGACAGATGAAGCAATAATTTTATTTTTTGTTCGATGTTTTTGTATCTGGTAGGGTAGGGCGGGGCTAGTTGAGCAATTTTTCACTTGATCTGTTATAGCTCCTCAAAAATAAGTCTTAATGTCTTATAACGCATACTGATGGATTAGCAATTTATCCCTTATTAATAGTGTTCATAGTAATTTCTTTCTAATAAGTCGAGTTTATTAGCTACATCTATTTTTTCTGTAGATAGTCAAGTATGCCCAACGTACCCCATAGGTGAGGTAAGTTGAGCAAGGGTATGGAGCTAGTGGAGCACTTAGAAAGTATAGTCAAATTATGGCTTGAATATTAATACATTTACAATAAAAATACATTTTGACAATTTTCCTTTTATATTTATAATCTTACAGTGAGAAAACAACAAATCTCATTAATAAAACAGCAACGTACCTAGCTTAGGTTAACTATTGAATTTAATACCTAAGAATTCTACTTCGATTTTTAAACTTTTTAAGCAGTTTTATTTTGCTTCTCTTGTAATGCCTTCTGCATCTGTTAAAATTGCAGCTATTCTCTATCTTCTATTTAATTTGGCTAATTTTCTTGGACCAGTCTTTGGGTATGGTCGAACAATTTCCAGAGAAAATTTATAAGTTAGATAGGTCACCTCGTTTTCTTTGTTGTTTGTACAAAGTTAGGGTTGCAGCCTTTTTAAATCTTGAGCAGAGTCTAATAGTCTTACTGTTATAAGTCCATATCCTAAAAAAAATAAAAAAAAACATATTTTACTTAAAACCGTGGGGTTAGTTGGCAACTGTAGCTCAACTAACCCCAACTGAAATTTTAAAGGAAAAGTAAATTTACTAAAAAGCCGGTTGGAATTATATCCAAAATCTTTATACATATTAAAACTGGAATAAATTTACTTAAGATTAACACTTACCTGATTGACGACGGAATACATTTAACTATCACAGATAAAATTTTTCGGCTTGCAATTATTTTACTTTTTAATCACAAAAGAAACAATGTACACGGATACTTTTCTCGATCGCCGCGTCACCACTAGTGGTCGCACAATGAGTTCCCCTCGCGCATCTCCTTCTTTATGCTATTTGATGCTTTCGCATGCGGTCGATAGTTTTTGAGATATTTTAATTGCCCAACTTACCTCTATGCTCAACTAGCCCCGCCGTACTCTACATTTAGTTCTCATAATAAAAGATGTGCTTGACTCTTTGTCAACTAGCATTTTTACAGGCATAATGACGTTAAAGCAAATTGCCATAGTCAAGCCCTTCCGCCAAAAAAAAATATTTATTTGTATTTTTAACCTGTAGCACCCTCTATGAATATCTCTCGAAAATATGTTTATAGGAAATCGATAAAAGCACAGTTTTAAAGGAAACAGCATATTGGGGAAAATTTAATGTTATAGGTTACGAGAGGTCAATTAAGATGACTCTAAGGTGCTCCTTGGTTCGAGCAGTAGCGGCGCTATTTTTGCATATTTTGGAAATAATAAAATTTAAACCCATTTTATTTTTACCTCATTCAGTTTTAATGCAAAAATATTACTAAACTTATTGACAAACGTATGTAAACCCTAATAGGCAAAACACATAAAATGCTGAAAATATTTAGAAACCGAGCAGTACCGTACTGTTCGCCTACTGAATGTACCGGAACGATTCTTAAGGGGACAGGGGAAGAAATTTCTTACTATTGACATCCTCGAATATCATTCGACGATGCGTTGGAGGCTCGTCTCGACGGCCACCAATCTTTCGCAGACTTTCAGTTTGCAGAAAGGCACTCTTATCAAACTATTGAAAGTGTAGGCAGATGTTGGGGGAATATAAATATTTAACCATAGTACATGTTATATTTGGTTCATTTAAGAATATAATGTACTATGTGATAAAATAAAATAACTTTAAGGAATCAAAAATTACAACAATAACAAAACAAGTCCTTTTTTTATTCCTTTAATAAACTAGTTTTATAAATCCACTTAAGAATTATATTCCCACCTTTATCATTAAAATTACACCCTTTGTCAAAATCATTGATTTTTGCCAAAAT
The DNA here is from genome assembly GCA_014170235.1 of Listronotus bonariensis. Lineage (NCBI taxonomy): Eukaryota > Metazoa > Arthropoda > Insecta > Coleoptera > Curculionidae > Listronotus > Listronotus bonariensis. Next base: position 8,671 of record JACEGR010008402.1, read on the forward strand.
CATGGAAAATTGCTTAAATTTCTACAAGGGCGAACTTTTATAAAAATATATTTTCTTTAGTTTTGGCGTAGGAGAAACAAAAATTTAATATGTAAAAGTCAGACCCAGAAATCGTGTTGACCGAAGTTATCTTTCATATTCTTAAATAATACCTGCATCCTTTTGGTCGAAAATGCGTATAAGATTACCCGCACCCTTTTACTTCTGGTCGATATTACATGTGTTTTAAGTACTTGTTCCAAACTTGGTCAAAATTACAACCGCCCCAAGACCAGGCGCTTTCTGTTTTAAAAATATTTGTTTAATTTAAAACTTTTAAGTGCGTTTTGTTTCAGTTAAGTCTTATTTTGTATTTGTTTTTGCAGAAATATGTTTTAAAAATGGTTTTTTTATATCTATAAATTTTTAAAGTGCGTTTTGTTTTAGTTAAGTCGTATTTTATATTTGTGTTTTGCAAAAATTTATTTTAAAAATTATTTATTTATATTTAAAAAGTTTAAAAAAGGTTTTAATTAAAAAATTATAAAAAAATTAATCGAATTATGTAGTTATCAAAGGATTTTTAAATAATTCACATTTTTTTATGTATCTTTGGAGAAACCACGAAGGCTTAAAGCCTAAATACTAACGTACCGTGGGTGTCTAAAGCGAGGTAAGAGGGAGTTTGTTGACACGGGACTTAAATACTTGAAGATTTGGGGGAAGGAAAGACCTCCGCGGGCAGCAGGTTCCACAATCTAGAAACTCTAGGGATAAAAGAAAGAACAAAGTGAGAAGTTCGGGGCCTGTCCAGTTGGACCGTATAGGGATGTATACGCGCGGAACCACGAGTTTCTCTGTTGGGAACCGTGAGTGGAGGAACTATACTGGACAATTCTTCAGAGCAGAAGCCATGGAAGTACCTATAAAAAGCGATAAATCCCCCACAGCCCGACGATGGGCAAGAGAGGGAAGCCTTTCTGTAAGTAAAGGATCATTAATTAGACGAATAGCTCTTCTTTGGATAGAATCAAAAACGCTAAGGGTTGTGGGGGACGCCATGCCCCAGATATGGGAACAATATTCCAAGGAGGTCGGATTTGGGACACATATAAAGTGTATAAAATAAAAGGGTAAAAAAATTTTTGGCTCGAAAGAGAAATCCAAGCTTTTTGAAGCTGCCGTGGCTATAGATACAATGTGTTTATGCCAGGTAAGGTTACTTTCAAATGTGACGCCCACAAGATTGAAGGTGTCTTTGCTCTGTAAATCTTGGCCGCTCATAAGTAGAGGATGCGTATTTGATAACTCTTTTTGCGACAAGGAACATGATTGTATTTTGGATGCATTAAAATGGACTAGATTTTTGGCGCGCCAATCCAATATTAAATTAGGATCCTGCGAAAGATATGTCTGCATCGCTCTGCGTTTGTTTTCCAAGTCAGGTTTAGTGATGGGTTTAGGAACCTGAAAACTGGAGTGAAGGGTACTATCGTCGGCGAAACAATGAATGGAATTATTTGTGGACGAGAGAAGGTCGTTGATGTGAAGAAGAAACAATGTTTTATTTGTACCTAACTCATTTTAATGTACTTGTCTTGGTGCCAGCAAAAATATTTATTAGTATACTGCTCTATGAAAACTTAGGCCGCCCCCTGCCCTTTGACCCACGCTACGCCACTGCCTAGGGCGTACAAAAAGTCTATTTTTTATTGTTTAAACAATAATCCCATATCCCAATAGCATGCTTTGTAATAAAATTTTATTTTACTAAGCTATAAAAGTTTTATAAAACCGTAGAAAATAAAAATTAATAAATGTTTTTTTTTTACATTGGCCAACTATTTTTGATAGTAGGTCATAGTTACATATTTTTTCAAGTGATCAATATTGGCAAATGGGAATAGTAGAACGCACATTAACTATTTATTAGCATGCTTAATAATATAACAAAAATGTATCAATAAGTTCTGTATAGTTTATCCGATGTTATTAAAAATGTATAATTATACAAAATGTTTGTATTCTACAGGGTCTTGATGCGTGAAAACTAAAGGAAATTTTAAATTACCAGGGGTAAAATAAAACGTTAAGGTTCGTATCATAATTATTTCCTTCATATCGCGAAATAGTAAGGTCTAAAAATAGTACAAGATCAAATGTCTTTTTTCAATTCTTTGTTTATGGAAAAGAGTATTGTATTGTTTCTTTTCTTATTCAAAACCAGGTACCAAAAAAGGTATTTATGGAAATTGTTTAAGTTCTTAAATGAGAAACAATAATTATGGTTACACTGGTCAATATAATTTTTGTTACACGTAAACTTGTACCTAATTTATACTCACCTACCTATCCTTATAGTTATTAAAGAATTATTGCTCAGTGAAATAAGGCTAGGCACTAATATTGGCCCTATTTTGACATCTGAGCATGCGCAGATGCATGGTAGTGTAAGGACTCTCTTAATAAGTATAGTGCCTGGCTTTATTTATGTCGGTTTTAGGTCGTGCCTTATTTTGGTCTTATTTTAACTTCGGAACTGTTCGTCTCAACCGAACGGCTGCCGACCACACAATCAAAAAGTTTTTAGAAGTAAAAATACTTAAAACTTTGGTTTTTAAATGTATGTCGGTATTTGTGTTAAACAAAACCCTACAACACAAAACAATAAAGAAAAACTACTAAAAATGTTCCCCCTTTTTTTAGGTTAATGGTACTGTCAACATGATTTGCAATAACTCTAAATTATGGGTACAAGAACTATTTAAATAAGGCCGGTATCTATTTTATAAAAATATGTTTACATGTACAGGGGGCATCACAACGAAGATATAGACACAAGTTACCTTTTTTAAATGGAATGGTGTATATTTTATTGGATTTTTGAATTCTCCACAAAATTTTAACATGATTTTGTGTAACATATACCTAAACTCACTAGTTTAAAAGATACAAGGGTTTAAAAAAGTATTTTATGGATATTTTTATTTTCACCTGTTAAAATATTTACCTACTTACATTTACATAGTAACATTTTGGGTATGTATGACATGTATAAGTGTTTACAAGTTATTTTTGTGTCAATTCTGTTTTTATTAATAAGTGTTTTCATATTTTAAAAGTTAATAAATACATATTTACATTATATTTTTTAAACCCTTGTATCTTTTAAACTAGTGAGTTTAGGTATAGCATATGTTACACAAAGTCATGTTAAAATTTTGTGGAGAATTCAAAATCCAATAAAATATACACCATTCCATTTAAAAAAAGGTAACTTGTGTATATATCTTTGTTGTGATGCCCCCTATACATGTAAACATATTTTTATAAAATAGATCTAAAATGTATATATAAACTTTATTTGAAAGACTTTTCGATAAATGAGCGCATTTGCGAATTATTAAGGGGTTCCGGGACTTTTGCACACAGTGTATAATATAAATAATAAAATGCTTATAAAAATTTCTTATTTACCTGATAAAACTTTTTGTTTGTAATTTTTATGAAAGAGTAAAATAGATAACTTTTAAAATTTAAAAAAATAATAATAAATAAAAACTTTAATAGGAGGCAATAACTTGGTAATTAGACATAACTTTAATTTTAAATAACTTTTCTATTTAACATGTATTTTTAGAAATAAGGGTACTTTACTCTTAAGTAGTTTTTAATCTTTTTATCTACCCTGAATACCATAGAACTTTTAATAAAACTAACTACTGCTTACAGAGTTTGATACCATGCACCAACTTTTATAAAGAATAAAATTTTCTGACAAATTGCAAATAAAAAAGTTTTCCATTTGTTTTAATGGACCACACTGTATAAATAGGTTTACTAACTGTATAAAATAACTGATGTAATAAAAACTGGCCAAATCAAATCCAACCCACTTTAAGATCTCATACATATTTGGATTTTGTACAGGACTTGACAATTGAATCTTTGTCGCGAGATTTACCCGTGTAGATAAACCAATAAGTTTAATATCGGAATCCGATTGATCTCTTTAAATTTTTAAATTTTTTTGAAGTAAATACGAGTACCTACTCTAAAACTCAAGCGACAAGCTTATATCATATAAATTATGTAATAGGGTTATATTTTAATGGTAAAAATTTTTAAAAAAATGTTTATTTTATTCTTAGTGCATTTTAATAAAGCTTGTTTTTTAAATAGTACTTTAATTTTTTTAATAAGAATTTATTAATATTTCTAAATACCTACTTTGTTATGTTAGCTCCCGGACTAATAACAAATGAAAACCAAGGAAAAAAAGAAAGTTTTTTTTAAATATTTAACACACCGTAGTTCAAAAACTAAGACGTTTAGAACATATGTATATATGAAGTTTTTTTCCTATTTTCTGTTGTAGAATCGCTCCGTAAAGATTGTCGGTTGAGTTACTGGACACCCTGTATGTATGTAGGTAATTTGATTGAAATTGATGAAAACTTTGATGTCCATTGGTGCCTAAACGGCGAGGTTTATCGACTGTAATAAAGAATACCTTATTTTTTAGGTTTTTAATTGTCTATAAAATGGCGCCCCAGCTTTGCGATATTTGTCAAAATAAAAAGTTATGATGTAAATAAATTTTAAGTTTTAGGTAAAGTGCCCTCTGGCGGTATTTAAAAAAGTACCTTTGTCTTAAAATTTTAGAATCTGCAAAGCTCGATTTGTGTGCCAAATATCAACTGGATTGGTTAAAAATAAATGCAGTATGGCGAAAAACCAAAATAAAAATTGAACTTTGACGGCTTGTAACTCGAAAACGAATGACATTTTGAAAAAAAAATTATATTTTGTCAAATTTTTAAATTTTTAAAAGTAAATACGAGTACCTAAAACTCGCGACAACCTTTATATCATATAAATTATTGTAATAAGGTTTTTAAAATAGTTTTATATTTTTATAAAAATAGTTCAAAAACTAAGACGTTTAGAACATATGTATATATGAAGTTTTTTTCCTATTTTCTGTTGTAGAATCGCTCCGTAAAGATTGTCGGTTGAGTTACTGGACACCCTGTATGTATGTAGGTAATTTGATTGAAATTGATGAAAACTTTGATGTCTCATTGGTGCCTAAACGGCGAGGTTTATCGAGACTGTAATAAAGAATACCTTATTTTTTAGGTTTTTAATTGTCTATAAAATGGCGCCCCAGCTTTGTGATATTTGTCAAAAATAAAAAGTTATGATGTAAATAAATTTTAAGTTCTAGGTAAAGTGCCCTCTGGCGGTATTTAAAAGAAGTACCTTTGTCTTAAAATTTTAGAATCTGCAAAGCTCGATTTGTGTGCCAAATATCAACTGGATTGGTTAAAAATAAATGCAGTATGGCGAAAAACCAAAATAAAAATTGAACTTTGACGGCTTGTAACTCGAAAACGAATGACATTTTGAAAAAAAAATTATATTTTGTCAAATTTTTAAATTTTTAAAAGTAAATACGAGTACCTAAAACTCAGTGACAACCTTTATATCATATAAATTATGTAATAAGGTTTTTAAAATAGTTTTATTTTTTATAAAAATGTATTAATATTTTTAAATACCTACTTTGTTATGTTAGCTTCCGGACTAATAACAAATAAAACCAAGGAAACTCGAAAAATAATCAATACAAACAAGTGGATCGAAATGTATGTTAAGCAGTTTAGTCTGCCTTTGTCACAGTTAGACAAATACAAGAAGTTTTATACATTTTATAAGTTTTTATGTTATTTTTATAAAACTTTCTGTTTTTTAAAATTAAAAAAACATGAATCTCATAATCAAATTTCAGTGTGTCTTTAAAAGCAGTTAGGAAAATCTTATCCCAAATGTAAAGAGTAACAAACACAGTGATGTTACCCCATTTGTTTTTAATAAAAGAGTTTTTTAAGTTAATAAGTGAATAAAATGACAAATTTTAATCAAATATCTCTACAATGACTGACACCTATATAAACTAGATAAAAAAAATATGAATAGATACAATATTTTGCACCAATTGGGGGATGGTACTTACGGTTCTGTGGTGTTGGGACAAAGGAAGGACACTGGCGAAAAGTGGCTATTAAAAAAATGAAAAGGAAATATTATAGTTGGGATGAAGCCATGAATTTGCGAGAAGTCAAGGTAATTTTTTTTTATTATTCTTGGCATGTTCTGTCAAATATAATCGTCACTGGTTTTGTTTGACCAGTTTGACCATATCACACCTACCCGGTATTTTTAGGTTGATGTCCAACTAGAGTGACTTGATTTTTTACAGTTACCATTTTGGTAATAGTTCGATATAGCGGTTTTCCCTATTATAAGAGATTTTTGAAAAATTCTTTTCCAGGGCGTTTCTATAGGTGGATTATGACACAAATCTGTGTGCGCGTTTTCCAAGATACATTTCTATAATTTATTATTAATAAAAACATATTAGGGGACGGTGGAGTGAACAGGGGTGCTGGGTGGGGACGAAACAGTAGAAATCCTATATTAAACGCCCAAAAACAGTATTTCACAGTACACACCGCACTTTCTGGGTTACAAAATGACCAAAAATTGTTTAAAAAATTAAAAATAAATAATAGTACAATAATCCCGCCATGGCTGTCACTGCATAAAAAGAAGAGTTTGCAATAAAACTGTAAATGTCTTGCGATGTTGCCAAATAAAGTGAGAAAGTGTCAATAGCTTAAAAAAAAGGAAGATACAGGACAAAATTCATATGAAAAATTAAGTTATTCCTTCTTCCTATTATAATTTGTAGAGAAAAAAGGAAAATACCTAAACATAAAGAAGGAGGCATTTCTACAAAAATACCATTGTTTCTCATGGAAATGGTGGATAATCCCCGAAATAGGCTTGGTGTTAATTCTTCATAAGAAGTTTGGCAATGCTGCTTCTATCAAGACTGTCATTTTTATAATGACGAACTTCATGTTATCAGCTGACCAAAATGAATTGTCCTTCTTTAATTAATGGTGGACGAGATATCTCATATGTGTGGGATAGTTTTTCGAAAAATTTAATACTTTTCAAAATTAATTTACATTTTCATGTGCCCTGAGTGGAGTGTATTAATGTTTTCTTGTGTTTGACGTTGGATTTATACTGTTTTGTCCCCACCCAGCACCCCTGTTCACTCCACCGTCCCGTAAATATGTTTTTATTAATAAGAAATTATAGAAATGGATTTTGGAAAACGCGCACACAGATTTGTGTCATAATCGACCTATAGAAACCCCTGAAAAGAATTTTAAAATCTCTTACAATAGCGAAAACCGCTATATCGAACTATTACCAAAATTTTTCACAAAAGGAATGCGGTAGTAATAGAGAAAATGTATTTTTGCATTTGCGTACATTACCTAAAATTTAAAATTAAGGTAATTATTTACAAGCCGAGCACATGGCCGATTTAATTGTTTGGTTAAGGGGGTCTTTTAGGGCGCTAATCACGAATCTACCGAGAAAAAAACAAATTCGGTAACTTTTCGTTTTCGATATATACAGGGTGATTGAAAAATCGATCACGAAACTTAAGGGGTGATTCTACTTGACAAAATAAGGGTAGAGCTTCATACAATTTTTTCAAAATGTCATTCGTTTTGAGTTACACGCCGTCAAAGTTCAATTTTTATTTTGGTTTTTCGCCATATTGCATTTATTTTTTAACCAATCCAGTTTACATTTGACACACAAATCGAGCTTTGCAGATTCTGAAATTTTTAAGAACAATAGTACTTTTTTAAATACCGCCAGAGGGCACTTTACCTAAAACTTAAAATTTATTTACATCATACCTTTTTATCTTGACAGAGATCGTAAAGCTGGAGGCGCCATTTTATAGACAATAAAAAACTTTAAAAATAAGGTACTCTTTATTAAAATCGATAAACATCACCGCTTAGGCACCAATAGACATCAAAGTTTTCATCAATTTCAATGAAATTACCTACATACATACAGGGTGTCCAGTAAAAAAACATTTTTTAACCAAAAAAAGTATGTAAATAAATGTATTGCAAATGTGTTACTAAAAGAATATAATACAAGTATTATTAAAAATTCAAAAAATAATTTTTGGCCCAACCATTATGTGCCTGTGCACAGGCACTAATAAAATATACTGAACTGGAATAGCTTTTTGTATACTTAAATTTTAACCTTTATTTACACTATTAAAAAATACTTCTTCTTTTTATTTTTTCAGTCACTTAAAAACTCCATCATTCCAATGTAGTTAAACTAAAAGAAGTGATACGTGAAAATGATGTTTTATATTTTGTGTTTGAATATATGCAAGAAAACTTGTATCAGCTGATTAAAGATAGACGGGTGCCATATCCGGAGGCAACTGTTAGAAATATGTTATATCAAGTAAGTATTTTTTATAGTTTTTTGTTTTTCTGGGAATATAAATTTACACAAACTATATTATTTGGCTGTTCTTCAGAATAAAGGTATTTGGTAATTATTTGAGTATACTTGGTTTTCCTGCTATTTTAACGATTTATTAAAATATTTTGACGTTACATGTTATCCATTAGTTGTCCTTAATAATAATATAAAAGTGCGAAGTGATAATTTTATATATATATATATATATATATATATATATATATATATATATATATATATATATATATATATATATATATATATATATATATATATATATATATATATATATATATATACCGGGTGTTGCATCGCCGGGCGGGACATAGGAAATCCCATGTAATTTTTAATGGGGTCAATTATTGGCTCCCCTAATTATTTTAGAGAAAATTATATTGAAGTTTATTGAAGAACATGCAAATCTACGTCCATGGTAATAAAAACTTTAGATTTTTCGGTTAACCCATTTGCTAGTTAAATGCTAATATATTTTTAAAAATTGTTACATTATTATCGCCTCATATGTATGAACAACAATAAAAATACCAGTAAGTACGATTTTTTGATAATAATAAAGCACTAAATTTCAAAATGACAACGTAATGTCACGCACTGGTATTTTTATTGTTGGTCATAAATATGAGGCGATAATAATGTAACACATTTTAAAAATATATTAGCATCTAACTAGCAAACGGGTTAACCGAAAAATCTAAAGTTTTTACCATGGACGTAGATTTGCATGCCCTTCAATAAACTTTAATAGAATTTTTCTCTAAAAATAATTAGGGAGCCAATAATTGACCCCATTAAAAATTACATGGGATTTCCTATGTCCCGCCCAGCGATGCAACACCCGGTATATATATATAATAATAAAAAAATATTTTTTGGCATTTGTCGACTTTTATTATGGACAAGTGGCAACGTTGTATAAATGTTTAATAATAAAAAGGGATTATAAACACCAGAGATACTTTATGAATCCCGTTTGTGTGAATTCTTTCTTTTATTGACTCATAAATAGAATCAGACCCTTCCGATGTTGCAAAATGCTTTCCATATTTAGCATGGTATAACTGATGTCTTTAGTCGTTTTTTTCTTACTTTTAGATTATGAATTAATAATTTTCATCTTTATCATATTTTTTATCTTTAATCTCAAAAATATGTGGAAAAAATGTAATTTTTACTTAATTTTACATGTGATGTTCAGTTTCATTAACTTGTTTTACCAATTTTACCCCGCCCAGCACCTCTTTTCACTCTACGGTCCTGTAAGTTTGTTTACTGATATTTTTTTAAACGGAATATTTTGGATGTGCGCCACTTACGTTTTATTTAGAAGCGTGTCTAAAATATGTAAGCATCAATAATTTTTTTATGCTGCTCAGTATTCGAATAGACCGATACCCGGAAAATCAAAAGTCGATAGGACTATCAAAAAATTTGAGACCAAAGGCACAGTGATAAATAACTGCAGATGTGAAGCTAGGGAGTATCAAACAGTAGAAAATGTAAGAGATGATAGAGACTTGGAAATTTTATTGCACGTGGAAGAAAATGAAGGGAAGGTGAGTACAAGGAAACTTCAGGATACCATAGGAAAAGATCAATCAACAGTGTTCCGGATTTTGAAAAGGCATAAATACATTTCATACAAATATGAAAGACATCAAGAGCTAAGGGATGGGGATGAAATACAACGGCAGGTATTTCGTTTTGACATGATGAAAAGGGCAAACATGGACAGGGAATTTTTAAGAAATATTTGTTTTACTGATGAGTGCACATTTACGTTAAACAATAAACCCAATCATTAAAATTACCGATACTGGAGCAAACAAAACCAACACAGATTTGTCGAAACGAGGACGCAATATCCACAGAAAGTAAATGTTTGGGCGGGGATTTTTGGACAACATATTATTGGACCATTTTTTCTTAATCAAAATTTGAATGCAGAATTTTATTTGGAACTACTCGAAGAACTAATTTTACCCGCTTTAAATGATGTATCCGGGGAAAATCAGGAAATTTGGTACCAAATGGATGGCTGCCCGGCATATAATACCCTGGCTGTTCAGGAATATTTACACAATGCTTTTAATGGAAATGTTATTGGCCTACATCACACCATAAATTGGCGAGCCAGGTCTTCTGATATTTGGCCAAATGACTTCTTCCTCTGGGGCCATTTAAAAAGCATGATATACAAGGATAAAAATTCTCTAATCTAGATGTGTTAAAAAATGCTATTTCTGCAGAATGCAATTAAATTTTAATTTACCAGTTAGCCAATGTAAAAGACAATTTTATGAACGTCTGGGTTATTGTCTAGTAGTCAACGGAGGAATATTTAAAATTTTCTTAAATCCTAAGTTCGTTTCCAATATATTAATTATTGTAATAATATTAATAATTTATTGAAGCATGTAAATATTATAAATGTCATAAGTTCTTGAAATTTGTTCCTCTAGTTAAGTTTAACTTAACTTAATTCGTTTGTATAAATACAACTTTAATCTTTTCACTGTACGATTTTTTGATATTAATAAAGCACTAAATTTCAAAATAACAACGTTATGTCACGCTAACTGGTATTTTCATTGTTGTTCATAAATATGAGGCGATAATATTGTAATAATTTTTAAAAATATATTAGCATCTACCTAGCAAACGGGTTAACCGAAAAATCTAAAGTTTTTACCATGTACGTAGATTTGCATTCTCTTTAATAAACTTCAATAGAATTTTTCTCTAAAATAATTAGGGGAGCCAATAATTGACCCCATTAAAAATTATACAGGATTTCCTATGTCCCGCCCGGCGATGCATCAACTAGTGGAGATGACAGAAATGTATTCTCGGTTGAACAGCACATGTGGTTTAATCACTTATCTAAACAAAATTTATCCGAAAAATGGTGGTTTTTATTGGTCTATTTTTTATTGAGGGAAATAATCCTTGAAAAGAAATTTCATAAAAGACGTATTTTATTTACAGAGTTTTTTTTCGCATTTCTTTAAATTATAGAAAAGTTGGACTTTTCCGAAGATAATAACATATTTGTCAACAAGATATCGATACTGTATAATTAGGTTATTCTTACTATCTACTTACTGCAAATCAATAGCTAGAAGAATAAAGAACGAAAACCTATAAATAAATAATTTTTGTCTGATTAAAAAGTTAAAAACTGGCTTTATTATAATAAATTATGTTTTCTAACTACAGTACGAAACTTAAGGGGACTCGCTTTATTTCTGAGAGACATGTTAAAGTTTTTAAAAAAGTCGGTATTCTTTAAAGATCCCAAAAACCCTTTAACCGATTTAGATAAAATTTAGTCACTTATTAAAAAATGTAATAAGCACTGATCTCGATGGATTGCCAATGTTATAGCCTGCGCGAAACAAAAGTTACATTTCATGGGCGAAAAAACCGGTTTGTACGCAAGCCAGTTGAGGGTAAACGCACCCGGCACCAAACAAACTATCCGCATTATCGAACAGAATTGTCCACGGCGTCCTGGTTTTCTGTTCGAAGTACGGTAGCTAATGAGCTTCACGGTCAGACCGTGGACGAAGGGTACAGGGTGCCGGTGTTTGTATTTTCCCACGGCTTTTAAGTGCGTATGTTCGTCCACCCACTACGCGAGGTCGTAAAAATCCGAAAAATGCTTCTTGCCACTGCGGATCTAAATGTAGGTTATCTATGGTAATAAGGCGCTTCTAAAGTTCTACTAAAATTAGGATTATTGGATCCAGTGGCGTCTCAGTGGGCACCAATAAAATTTTAAAAATAAATAGGCCACTAAACTTTTTATATTTTTTTTCTATTAAGCAATAAACATGTTAGTCTTTAATATCTTGTATTTTTTCGTAGGTTGTTTCGTTTTGAAGAAAAAATAAAGCCACTTTAAATTTTAATTCTAAAAAGCATCCATCAACAATCATGTTGTCTATGGGCACTTTTAGAAGAAATTAAGTGGCTTAAATTTTTTCCTTAAAAACAAAGCTGGATATAAAGAAACTTCAGGAGACTAAGAAGTTATACATCATCATTAGTTGAAAGTCCTTCTTAAAGAGACCTTAACGGCTGTAAGAAATACTGCGTTTCATATATCTATTTTTTAATAGTTTCAAAAATATGGTCATAATTGGGATTTTTAAATAAAGCACCCTGTATATTATATTACCATTGCAATAATATTAAAAAATAATAACAAAATACCACATTTAATACCTATATCTCTTGTAGTTTTAGAAATATGACCATCTTAATCTAAAAAATAGTAGATATACATATTTTTTATTACACATATCTAACTTACTAAAATTTGAAAGCTCATATTTCCGAAACTATTAGAGAAAATAATTTCAAATATGGTATTTTTTTAAAGTTTTTAAAATTTCTGTTCAATGATGATACAATATACAGGGTGTTTTATTTAAAAATGCCATTTTATTATCGAATTCTTGACGATGGCTATATTTCCGAAAGTATGACAAATTAAATATATCAAACGTGGTATTTTTACGGATTTAAAAAAACTTTACTATTGGTAGTAAAATAAACAGGGTTAAAATTTTCATTTAAAAAACCGTACTTTATGTTATAATTTTGAAATTAAAATCAATGTAAAAAATCTAATTACGCCATTGAATTCTACGTCAAAATTTCTTCAACTTTTCTATGTACATTTTGTTTCTATCTCTAATATCGCATCGCATGTTACAAGTGCCTGGCCAAATTGATAAAATTTAAAAAGCACCTTGTTTCTCCAAAACGAATCAAGTAAGATTTACTTTCACCACTGAATTTTGTTATAAAAATCGAATAAAGATTGTGCAATCAGATTTGTTCTATGTCTTTAAATAAAGGCGCCACCCTGTACAAAATCGTTTTTTGCTTTATAAATATAAAATGTTATAAATTTTAATAAAAATGTAAACAAAATATTCCAAATAAACCAAACACGAATTAAGAATATAAATGACTTGGAAAGTTTTTACATAGAAAAATTTTGTTAAATCATTTTTCATCGGTAAAATGTATTTCTTTGCTTTAATTATCAAGACAAATATGGAATTTAAACAACCGACAACTGACAATTATATCCTTACTAATTTATTCCTAAACTAGAGGTCAAAAAATAAATCGATGGATTAATAAACCACAACATTATCAGACAGAGTGATCCACCTTAGTCTCCGGCTATTAAAAAAAAAAAATTAAACCATATACAAAAAGGATACATTATGGTAGTAGTAAGGGATCCCTGGTCCATTTTGACAAGTCATTTTTTGTTTGTTTGTTGTCAAGTCATTACTAACAAGCTAATTTTTTGTGAGTAGCTTTATTTGGAAGAAACGACCAACTTTTTTCCTTACAACAATTTTTTTGCTGGTAGCATACAGGGGTAGCAGAGATTAAATATGTTGATTTGATTAATATCAAAAAACCAGGATGACGTACCTGGCAAATTGTTGGACAATGTGGGTATTAAATTATATAAATAATATTTAATCAACAAAAAAATCAGCTGGTTAGTAGTTATTTTTCACGACATCGGAAACCATATAATGTGTTGATGGTAGCGAACTCTTTGATAAAATATTAATACCTTACCACCGTCCAATGATATTCTAATCACTGGACGGTGACCTTACATTGAGTAAGACAAATATTTTTTTGGTTTATTTAGATAAATATCTTGAAAATAAACAGAGAAAATTCCTGTTAGTAATAAATTTTCGATATTCGTGAAATCAACACACTTAATTCCTGCTATCCCTGTATGCTACCACCAACTAAAATTGTTGTAAGGAAAGAAGTTGGTCGTCTCGTCGAAATAAAGCTACGACAAATTAGCTTGTTAGTAATGAATGGTAAAAATGGTCCAGAAATCCCTAACTTTAGAGGAGCCCACTATGCTAAAAGGGATTTACTCGAGCGTCATAGAGACCTATTGGGTTGCAAAGCTTAGATGATAAGAGAAAAAAATGTTATATAATGTATACCTTTTTATCGGTGGAGGATGCGGCTATGGATTTAAAATATGTGAAAAAAATACTATTATTATTTCGTCTTGTGAAAATCGTTCGGATTGTATCAGATTATATATTTTCCATTATCCTTAAATTATTTTCTTAAAGAAAAAAACACGCTTGGGAATGTCAAAATGACGTTTTTTACAAGTTTGTAGCCCTCCGTTTTCTTTACGTCACTCTCAAATTGTCAGATTAGTGGAATATACACTGTTTGGCATGTAATTAACTTACCCTATCTTAGGCTGACGCGCTGGAAAATTTCTGATAGGTATATTTTTGTTTTTTACGATCGGCCCTGTATATTCATATGTGGTGGATCTACTTAATCGAGTGCAAGGTTTCCTTCGGTATATTAATCTGCCGTGCTGTACTAAATCCCGAAATCCCTTCTTGAACCCCTTTTCCATTATAAAATGTTTGTTTTACCATGTTATGGTCAACCTCCCCAAATTTACCATTAACAAAATTTACCTTTATTTTAAATATCTCATATTTTTTAATTGTATTACAAATACAGCCCCGGGTCTTTTTTTTGTCCTTCAAAGTTTAGATTTAGAATCCTTAAAAGTTTTCGAAGAAAAAATTTTAGACAAAAAAAAGTCTTCCCTTCTCAATTCGTGCCCTCTTTCCATTACTTAGCCCCCTATGTATAATCCAAAAAAGTATCCCAAATAAAAAGTGAAGAGCAAAAAAAGTCCTCGCTTTTTAAATCACGCTCCCTTTCCATCAATTGGCGCCCTATGTTGTATAATACACGAAACTATTCCAAATAAAGAGTGAAGAGCAAAGATAAAAGAAGGTTCTCGCCTCGCCAATCCTCGAACCACTGTTTATACATATTTTAATAAATCCAGTTGCTGCCCCTTGACGTTGTCACCCGGGGCAGACACCCCAGTTTGACCCTCCTAGCTCCAGGGCTGCACAGATAGACCAGTAGTAGACATACGCTGGACGGATAGACGCAGAGAGATCGCCGGCTGGCCCGCGTAAAGTATAGTTTACATACTTACGAAATGCGATTTGCAAATTGTCAAACATTTTCTTACTAGTCAACTTCGAATGTGTTAATCGAAAAAAATAATGGGCTGTCCTTTGGGTGAGCAATTGAGAGGTTTTTAGAAAAAATAATTCCTTACCTTACAACGAACCCAACCCTAACTTATATTAAAGGCTTTTGTTTAGAAGAAACTGATGTCTTGTAATGGCTTGCAAACGTAATTTTTGACATAAAATTTAAAATAAGTCAAAAATGGTTGGACTTAGGTATAGAACATTATACATAAATTATGTTCAGAATTTTACGTAGAATTCAAAAAAATAAATAATATATAGGGTGTTCCTTTTAAAATAAGGAAGCTGACAATAACATCCGGTATAAGCGGAAGTGGTAGAGATGTCAAAGATTTTAGTTTGTGTCCCCCACTGTCTTTATAATGTATTCAAATTTTTAAAAAATTTTAAAGTGTACTTTTCGAAAAATCTATCCCAGCAGTTCCCGGTGGAACACCCTGTATTACATCATAATTAAACTGCATTGTTTTCTTGAAAAATTTGAAATTTCTTTTAGAATGAAGATAATGATAAAAATGACAAAACAAAATATTAAGAAATAATAAGGCTTTAAAATTCAATACACTGGTAAAAATTGTGACATTAAATTAGTCCACAGGGTGTTCCAAATTTTTGGTCAAAAATGCAACATTTTGCTGTTCTCTGTATAACACATAATCCTATAAAACTTTTTGCAATCCCCATATAAAATAAGAATCTTAATGAAAGAAGTTATTACTAGACCAAAAGATAATTGAAATTGGTCAAAAAACCAAAAAGTTATTAAAGATTGAAATTTAACAAAATTTTGTTTGTACGGCTATTTTTTGTCCAGCAGTGTATTATACTTATATATTTTGATTGGTTGGCAGAAAAATCTTACATGCAACCTAATAATTTAAATGGATTTTTAGATTTTACAAGGTCTTGCATTTATTCATCGTCATGGATTTTTTCACAGAGATCTCAAACCCGAAAATATATTATGTTCAGGACCGGATTTGGTAAAAATTGCAGATTTTGGATTAGTTAGAGAAATAAGATCACGGCCTCCCTATACTGACTATGTATCTACAAGGTGGTATAGGTAAGAATAAAACAAAATATAGAAACTATGTTTGATATATGTTTTCAATTTTTATGACAAATGTATTTAACAAAAAATAATAATAAAGATATCTATCAGCAGTGGCGTAGAGTGGACTAATATAGACGTGGGCGTAGTCGCATCAGCGTCGTCTGTCGTTATGAAATCTATCCAATAAATTTGTTCTACTAATAAAGCTTTAGCCCGGCATACTTACTCATGAGTGTGAGTTAAAAAGTTTAAATGCGCGGTGAGAGAATTATGAAAAGCATATAGATTTAAAAATAGCCAAACCAACTAACCAAAAGTAATGTTTTGGTTAGTTGAATAAAGATGAACAAAATTTTGTCGTATTTATGTGACAACCAAATTGTCATTTCAGCTAAGTAAGAACGAAAAAAATATGCCGCAGAAAGTTAACAGTCCATGACGAGTGTGGCCAATGTTTTTTAACTTTTTCTTTAAATTTTGCCCACGGCCAGCTACGCCACTGCCCATAAGGTGAGATTTTCCAAACTGTGAACCAGGGATGTTGCGGTTGCAGATTTTTCACATCCGCAGATGCGGATGCGGATTTTAAAGGTTCACATCCGCAGGTGCGGATACAAAAACTTAAGTGTGGGTAGGGTAAAATAAAGACAGTTATAATAAGTCCTTGTTTGTATTACAAACGCGCGAGACGCATCATCGTCAATAATTTACCGAAGTCAAAAACAAAATTATTGCTTTTCGATTGGCTAATCAAGACGTGCGGTCGACACGCGCTACTATCCGGGCCCACCCCTTTCTTTCTTGTCGTAACCTGCTACACATCCACATCCGCATCAGCTTCACATCGATTTATGCGGATGCGGATGTCTAAATCGATGCGGATGTTCCGCATATGCGAATGTGGATGCGAATATTCGCAACATCCCTGCTGTGAACTGTGGTAAGTAAATACCAGTTGGTAAACCCTTTCAAACATGCTTAACTTTTTATTTTCTTGGATAATTGTCAAAAAAACAGCAGATAATTGGTTGGTTTTAGAGCTCCTGAAGTTTTACTCCATTCAACGACATATAGTAGTCCTATAGACTTGTGGGCGGTCGGGTGTATTGCAGCAGAGATATATACCTATAGACCATTGTTTCCTGGTACTACTGAAACTGATCAACTGTATAAAATATGTGCTATTATGGGCACTCCTGATAAGGTACGTACCTCTTTTACCTTAGGAAAAAGGTAACCTTTATAATTTATGGTATACAACTACACATATTTCTGGAATGTCCAGCCCTAAAAACCTTCTTAATGTAGATACCCTTTCTTCTGTCTCCTTCAAGTTCTTTAATCTTTAGGCTATCTAGATCAAAAATGGTAAAAATATTTACAAAATTACCCGATTTTGCTGACCCAACAAAACCGACTTTGTACATTTTCCTTCATTGCAGAATTTTTAACGAACCACTAATGCACTTGGCACAAATTTTAGACTAACTATTATTTTATTTTTTAATGCATTCATTCAACAAATCATAAAAAATAAGGTAATTTTCTAGAAACCTGCGGCAACTCCGAAATTTGGTATACACGGGGGTTTTTGGGGCGCTGATCACGAATCTGAAACATTTCGTTCTCGAGATATTCATCATCAAAGTTTAAATTTGAACTAAGCTTATTTTCATTATATCCCCCTTCTTTTGCACCCAATTCTTAATTTGAAGGTAAGTGTCACACAATATTTGTTTTTCATCTTTTAAAACCCCGTTTTTCTACGTTTTTACATTATTTTTGCATTAAATTGCGTAGTTTTTCTTTGATAATGCGGCAACCATACATACACATAGGGCTTCATAACACATGATTCAAAGTATAGCTATGTAATTTAATACAAAAATAATGTAAAATACGTAAAAAACCGAGTTTTAAAAGCTGAAAATCAAATATTGTGCGCCACTTTAGCTTTAAATCGAAAACTGTGTGCAAAAAGAAGGAGGAATATAGTAAAAATAGGATTAGTTTAAATTTCAAGTCTGATGATGAATATCTTAAGAATGAAACGTTTCCGCCAAAAATTCAGATTCGTGATCAGCGCCCCAAAAACCCCTGTATACCAAATTTCGTCAAAATCGGAGTTGTCGCAGGTTTCTAGAATATTATTAAAAAATGAAATTCTAATCAACACAACAGCAAACAAAATATGACTAAGAAATGTCATAGTGCCCCAATAGTATATTACATTACAAAGGTGGAAACTGACTTATTTCACACAAGTGGGAATATTGTTACACGAGGCGTTAGCCGAGGGCGACAAACCCACGAGGGTAAGAAAGTGATTTTCACACAAGTAATGTACACTATTTTTCTTACGACCACAAATTAGTCACCAAAACAAATAAAAGTTATTTGTCTTCACAGAAAAAATAAGAAAACAATTGAAAACTTTACATCACTAGGGTGATATATACTTTTCCTTACTGCGATATATTATACAGTTTAAAAATATTTTTATATCAAAAATCACCTACCTAGTAGCTTTTTATCATTTTAGAATTAAAAAGGTCATCATTTAAAAAATATTGCATGGCTTTTTCAATGTAAATCCGGTTAACAGCCTGATAACTCCAAATTTATTTTAAATAACAATGACAGCGATGATAGCTTTATAATATACATTACACACTAGTTTTGTAAAGTACTTTGCAACACTAGTGTGATAAAACGCATTTTCTATGCATGAAAACAGTGTGCTATTTACTATTTTCACATGTGGTCGTAGGAAAAAGGGTTATCTATCTCTTATAAATGTTTTATAGCTCTGATACTAAGTCAATTCGCCAGTTCTCCTGTTCCGGTCATATAAGCTATTGCTTATAAGCTTTCCCGGCTTTGTCCGTGGAGAAATCTATGTAGACTTCTACGTAGACGTGAACCGCACTACTCGAAGACCGCGGAAAAAGTACCTCTAAAAGGGTTCAAAAGATTTCAGATAAGGGTGCTGAATTTCAATGGCAACGTTGCCAAGTCACTTTATTTTAACTGCTAATATATCGCGATGATGCAGGCAGTTGATGTTGCCATTTTACGAAATGACACGGTCTGAAAACCACACCTAATCCATCGTAATTCTGCTTAAAAAATTACTATGTTGTGCGGAATTAACCCAGTGGGACATTTAGCCAATATAGCTAACAATACATTTAATATTGTAAAAAGAAATACATTTAACAAAATATAAATTTTATTTGACAACTAATACCAAAGTATCTATTAGGAAGCTTTTTATTTCTTTTTAGAAAAAATGGAGCGACGGTTATCAACTTGCTGGGGCAGTTGGTTTTAAATTTCCATATTTTTCAAAAACGCCCTTAAACGAAGTAGTACCACAGGCCAGTGGCGTAGCTATAAATTTAATGGATGAGTTAATGGAATGGAATCCAGGATATAGACCCACTGCACAAGTTGCATTAAAACATCAATACTTTCAGGTAAAAGAAGTGGTTGTTTAAAAATATTGTAAAATCCCAACATTTTACAACTTAAATGGCCCACAGCAAGACCCCCTTTCCATTTAATGTTTCTTTTAAAAATGGCGCTCAGCTGTCAGTTTGACATTTATATCTGTCATTTTCTGTCTAAAATTTGGTTTATGTTGTCCCACTCTCAGTCCTTAATTTTATATGAAAAAATACCAAACAAATCAAAAGTTATGAGGGGGATCCTGAATTTAGACAAGCACTGTATATTGTTGCAATCGCAAGAGAAAAAAATTATTTTGAGATACTTGGATACAGGATGTATACCTAGATAACGGGACATTATCTTAGTTTATTCCTATCTCTTATCGTTTACCCTATACCCTATAATCCCAAACAAAAAAACATCCCGTACCGAAATTGAAGAATCTTCAATATAAGAAATTAATATTTTAAATTAACTCATTTTTAGGTTGGTCAAAATTATAGTGCAACTGCTCGTCATATAACATTACCAAATGCCTTGCAAGATAATTCTCTACTTAAAAATTCAGCTAGGCCTATGCATATAATACAGCAACAAGCTGCATTTCAAAACGGAAATTCAGCAACAGGACAACAAGGAAATATGGGAAATATGTTCGATAATTCAGGACGATCTATTTTACAGCCACAAGGTAGAAATGCACCTACTGTCCTAAAACGTTTGGATGTTTTTTTACTTCTTATACAGGGTGTCTCTAAAAATCGGTACAAAATGCTACCATAGACTCCTTAGTCGAAAACCTAATCGTTTGCGAGATACAGGGTGCCAAAGTTGCTATTAGTGGTATTAGCGGTTTATTTAAAAGTAAAAAATCTAAAACTACTCATATTCTTGCTGTTTGATGTAGAAGGAGCCACCCCCGGTTAGTTTATATTTATACTAGGAATAGGTTGTGACACATGCTCAACTTTTAGACGGTTCGAGGTGGGGGACGCAAGGAAGGGCACTCCACGGAGAAAAGTTGGCAAGACTGGGTAAAATCAAAGCTGATGATCAATCCAGTGCCGTCTAGAATTTGCGCATTTCATTTTGCATTGTTTTGAAAGTGATATTTGTTGAAAGATGTAATTCCAAATGTTTTTATTTAAAGTGAAAGAATTTACAAGTTAAAAATAATTTAAAACTGTTGTGTAACCGGTTGTTCTAATAATACAATAAACTGTATATCTCCGGCACTGAACAACATGGCCGAAAAATGGGAGATGTGACGTCATAACACGTCAAAGCAATATAAACGAATGTCGCGACCCTATATAGACCGACTTTGGGGGCGAACCATAGTTAATATCAAGGTTAGTTTATATTTATAAGGTTGCGACACATGCTCAACTTTTAGGCGGTTTGAGGTCGGGGACGCAGCAGGAAGGTCACTGCACGATGAAAAATTGGCAAGACTGGGTAAAATCAAAGCTAATGATCAATCCAGTGCCGTCTAGAATTTGCGCATTTCATTTTGCATTGTTTTGAAAGTGATATTTGTTGAAAGATGTAATTCTAAATGTTTTTTATTTAAAGTAAAATAATTTACAACTCAATAATAATTAAAAACTGTTGTGTAAACCGTTTTTTCTACTAATACAATAAACTGTATATCTCCGGCACCGAACAACATGGCCGAAAAATGAGAGATGTGACGTCATAACACGTCAAAGCAAGATGACCGAATGTCACGACCCTATTTATACGGACTTTGGGAGCCACCTACATTTATTTGCTTTTTTTCATAGTGTTATAACTTTTTTGCTTTGGTATATTATAATTTTACTAGGGAATTTTTAATTTCCTATATTTTTTCACAAAAAAGATATACTTGATAAATATCGCTACGAGCAACTGTTTCTGAGATATTGAAGATTAAAGATTTTATTTGACATAAAAATATTCCTTTGCATTCTTTTCACTTTATTTAGGCTACCCGCGTTTATCTAAAAGGTCTGTATAAATTTGTATAACAATTTTCTTACGCCAAAATACAATAATTTAACCCAATTTTGCCTATGCTAAAAGTTGATTGTCTGCGAGATACAGGGTGTCCAAATAATGAAAAAAATGTAAAATTTGACACCCTGTATCTTGCAAACTAGCAACCTTTCGACTAAGGTAACTTGCATTAGATTGTTGTAGTTTAGCCCAAACAATTTGTGGTAATAATTTGTACAGACCAGACAGGAATGCAATGAATTTGACATCTTGTATCTTGCAAATGATTCAACTTCGAAAGGTAAATTGCGTTAGATCGTTGTATTTTGTACAGATCTTTTAGAGACACCCTGTATAGAGCAAGAGTCCGTAAGTGGCAGACATTGCTTCACTATTTTTAAAAGCTGAAAGTTTGTCGTTGCATGCTCCCAACATAGGTAGAAACGATGGGAGACTATGAAGTTTAAGACATAGTGGCTTTGGCAGGTACCAGGTACCAAAGGTTCATGACCTGAAAGTTAACTTTCGTCATTTTGTAAAAGCTAAATTTTAGATATGTTTTTTGGGTACCTATTAGATGATATTTTCCCAGTTAGCAGACAGTTTTAACCCCTTGGCAGACTGTAATTTATCATAATCTGACAAAAAGTCTTATAAGAATTGTAGGGTTTTCACGAAGGCATGTCCTAAAAAAATTTTTGATGTATACAGAGTGTCCCAAAAACATTTTTTTTTAAAGTATCCCCACTTAAATGTCTAAATTTTTAGGATATAAACTTTTTTTGTATCTGTGCATAACTTTAAATATTTTTAACGAAATTTGGTATTTTTTTATTTATTCTAGTGGGTTATTTTACAAAAAATAAATTAAAATCCCAACGTTCGCGCTAACTTCGACTTCAGAGTCGATTTAAAAATATTAGCAGCGAGATACTTACAGGCCAAACTATGATTGTAGATAATTTTATCCGCTTTCAGATTCTGGTTAGTTCTGGTTAGATTCTGACCACCACTAATCACTTATAAAGTCAAAAATCGCGATTATGTGACGCCATACACATTCCCAGCGTTCGCGCCAATTTCGATTTTTGCGTCGATTTCAAAATATTAGGAGCGAGAAACCTAAAAAAGTTTAACTTTTTTTATACATAATTATTTAATCAGCTTTTTATAATCTTTAATCCTGAAGAGCATTAAAAATTCTACAGTTTGCTAATCACAACAGTTTTGTATTTTGCCTTAAATCAAAGTTACTAATGAATGACGGACATCTTATTTGAATGACCCTGTATATAACATTTTATTACTCAATGGCCGCATTTAGGAGGACTTAAGCCATTTTTTTTTTGTTAATACGGTTCAAAACATTTTAAAAACATTACATTTTCTTGCTAAACAGTGACGTCATATAGATCACGTATTTAACCGTGTTTGAATACACCTCGGACAATGGTTTAAAAACAATATAGGTCTCCTTGTCGGGCGGGCATATGCATTAAACTTATTAAAAACTTTTTTCGATCATTTTTGTAAACTTTTAACATAAATGTCAATGGCAAGTGATTTTTTTTATTTCCGGTGTAAACTAAAGTACATATTAACCCCAAAAAGAAAAATCATAATCATAACCTAAAATCTTATTGGGCTGTGACGCAAAGGTTTGAAAATTTACATTTTCTTGATTCTAATATTTATATTGTTATTTTCGAATACGGTTTGAACCATTCCGACGAATGCGTTTAGCAAGAAAATTTGACTTAGCCGCTGGATAAGCGAAGTGTCAAAACTGCCATATTCAACCAATAGGATGGTTTTATTTTGACAGTTTTGACAATCCGCTTACCTAGCGGTTAAGCGGCTTAGTACTCCTAAATGCGCCCATTAATTTTTTTCCAGCTTCTACTTTTCAAATTCAAGCCAACGGCCGTAACTTAATGAAGGACATGCCTCAGCCAAACCCGACAATGCCCCCTAGTGTTCAAATAAACATTCAATCTTTAATTAAACCAATGAAAACCCCCGATAAGCCCCCACCTCAACCAATAGTTTACTCATTTGCCCAACCCGAACTGGGTAAAAAATTCTACGACCAACCAGAATACGCGAATAAGTACTTACCATCTGTTTTGGCTGGGGTTCAACAGAATAGGAAGAAAATTTCATGGGATTTTAGTGGAGGCAATTTTGATTACCCCGAAGATGATTTTGCGGATATTTTAGGGTAAGTAATTCATTAGATCTGTACAGAGTGTCACGCGACCAACTGCGGTGATCGATTTCTCAAAAAGTAAGTTGCAAAAATTTTAAAAATTTGGCAACATTGTAAGGACATACAATGAGGATAAAAGGAAAGAGAAACACATTTAACTGTTTCTCTCCTCTTTCGTATCCTCATTGAAGACACTACGATTGAAATATTTTAAAAATTTGGCAATTTTCTTATTTTAAATGGAACACTCTTTTTGAACACAGTATTGTAAATAGGCCTCCTTTGACGCTTTTAGTTAACTTAATGTCGCTTATACAGACTGTCCCAAAGTCTGAAAACAGCAAAAATTTCCCTTTTTAAAAAAGAATAGTTTTACTATGATCCTTAGTTTTTAAGATATTTAGCTTTTTTTTACTTTTGGAGCACCTTTTATATAAGGGAAAAATATAATTTTACAGAACCGTTCTTTACCTTTAATTAAATGTTTGTCTGTGTCCAGTTTACTAAAATAATACATTTTTTTTTTTATTCTAAGAAGAAAAATCAAGTTACCAAATCCAGAAAAACAACAGAATAAGGACTATCAGACGCAAAAATTAAATTTAAGTCAATTCAACCTGCAAGATCTTTTGGAGCCTTTGGCCAAAGCAAGTGCTGGTAAATATTTTGTTTTCTTTAAGCTTATAGTGCCCAATAACATGTTTTTTTCTGAAACGAACCCATATAAAATTTTTTGCCGGCAAGGCATTGGCAAAAAGGTATTAAAAACACATCAAAATGGGCAATTGGCCGTTATTAGGCCACGTGTTGCAGACAATGTGATGGCATTTACCATTAATAAGTTATGATGAAAAAATGCGTTTAGGATGATGGCATCCATCATTAATAAGTTATGCTGAAAAAATGCATTTAGGATGATGGCATCCATCATTAAAAGGTTTTGGCAAAAATACGCCTTTTAGATGATGGCATTACATTACTTTTTCCTAATGACAATAAAATTTTACCGTCCAGGGAACTAAAATGTGCATAAATAATGCACATGCATATAGTGTGTTTATGTACAGGGTGTCCCATAGAAAATTAAATA
Source organism: Listronotus bonariensis (assembly GCA_014170235.1). Taxonomy (NCBI): domain Eukaryota; kingdom Metazoa; phylum Arthropoda; class Insecta; order Coleoptera; family Curculionidae; genus Listronotus; species Listronotus bonariensis. The sequence goes on from JACEGR010008402.1 coordinate 33,957, forward strand.
CTATAATTTTGGATAAACCATAAGAGATACAGTAAAAATACTAAAAAAATACATTTCACTGAACAACTTCTGCATTTAACTTTTCCTTGTATCTCTTATGGTTTTTCCAAAATTATAGTATTTAAGTTTATATGGGACACCCTGTACATAAACACACATTTTGCATGTGCATTATTTATGCACACTTTAGTTCCCTGGACGGTAAAAATGCCTTTTATTGTCATTAGGAAAAATAATGTAATCCCATCATCTAAAAGGCATATTTTGCCAAAACCTTATAATGATGGATGCCATCATCCTAAATGCATTTTTTCAGCATAACTTATTAATGATGGATGCCATCATCCTAAACGCATTTTTTCATCATAACTTATTAATGATAAATGCCATCACATTTTCTGCAACACGTGGCCTAATAACGGCCAATTGCCCATTTTGATGTCTTTGATACCTTTTGCCAATGCCTTGTCGGCAAAAATGTTATATGGGAAGCCATATACAAAAAAATATAAGACACTAAAAACATGTATTTTTAGTTGATGAATATAGAAAAACTATACAAACTACATAACAATTTAGTGACGTACTGGACCCAACAAATTCAATCTAGTTAATGCATTAAAGGTTCGCTTACATCTGACATTTATTGCGTGATATTTATGTCAGAAGAAATTCTGACTATTGTAAACGGTCAAAAAATTTATGTGAGACACAAGGTTAATTTATATTTATAAGGTTGCGACATATCCTCAACTTTTAGGCGGTTCGAGGTCGGGGACGCAAGGAAGAGCACTCCACGGAGAAAAGTTGGCAAGACTGGGTAAAAATCAAAGCTGAAGATCAAACCAGTGGCGTCTAGATTTGGCGCATTTCATTTTGCATTGTTTTGGAAGTGATATTTGTTGAAAGATGTAATTCCAAATGTTTTTTAATTTAAAGTAAAAGAATTTCCAACTTAATAACAATTAAAAACTGTTGTGTAAACGGTTGTTCTACTAATACAATAAACTGTATATCTCCGGCACTGAACAACATGGCCGAAAAATGGGAGATGTGACGTCATAACACGTCAAAGCAATATGGCCGAATGTCGTGACCTTATATAGACCGACTTTGGTTGAGACATACATTTTTGATTGTTTATATTAGTCAGAATTTCTATCTGACATAAATATCATGCAATAAATGTCAGATGTTAACGTGCCCTAAAAACGCCTTGTTACATTAAATAAATACACTAAATTTTAACCGATTCAGTGTAGGAATATTTAAGATATTTATAAAATACAGACTTAACTTTAATGCCCTGTATTTAGGGAACGAAGCAACTCTGGACATACGTTTATATGATACTTTTTTCATCAAATCACCCTCTAAAGTGTCGTACCGTAGTTGGAAAATCAACCCAACACAACCAAAATTCTTTAAATTCTATGAATATTAAAGATTGGAATATACAGGGTGTCCCAGATTATGTAGGCAATCTTGATAACTTTTATAATACTTGACATAATAAACTATTTTTTTACTATGACAACTATTAGTAAAAACGCCTTGAAATGATACTTACATTAGGGCGCCAGAGACAGACTAACCCTTGCACAATAGTGCTAATTACTTTGACACCCTGTATAATAAAGGAATAAAAGTAGTATTTTTGTATAGCTTAAAACCTTAGCTAGAAAAATGTGCTTTTTGTTCGATATCGATAAATTGCAGCGATTTCGAGAAGAATTTTTGCTTAAATACGGTTGAATTGAATAATTTCGCATGTCAGTTTAACATAGACTCTCTTTAAACTTATGAACCTCTAGCTTTAATTATCGAAGATCCAAATGCTGCAACATTTTTTCTATTTTCGTAAAAATAGGAAAAAAAATTCTGAATGGTTTTTATTGCAAATTTCAACAGAATAACCATTTTTTTTTATGTCCCCGACTACACAAAAAAATTGGTTTTCCTCGAAAAACCCTTCAAATTATCGATATTAAATAGGAGTGTCCTTTTTTAGCCAAGGGCTTAAGCTATTTAATATTGTATAATATTAAAAAATATATACAGGGTGTTCATTTAAAAACTTTCCACTCAGAGTTATCTTCGAAACAGAGACAGATTTGAGAAAATCGCCGAAACACGTCAAGATATTTATTGAGGGGAACGTTTTTACAAAAACTGGACGGCCTTCTTTAACCCCCTTAACCACCAGGGTCACCCACACAAAATTCTTAAATGAGAAGGCGGGTCGAGGAATATGAAGTCAATTTCTTCACCTATTACAAAATTACCTAAATACCTGATTTGAATGGTCATATTTCAGAAACTAATAAAGTTAGATGTACTTAATGTGGTATTTTCTTAAAGCTCATTTAAAGATCCTTTTAATGGTAAAATAATATACAGGGTTCTTAAATAAAAAAATATGTACTTTTTCTTCTACCCTGTATATTACTACCAATATCACCATTAAAATGACCTTTAAAAAGAAGCTAAGAAAACACCACATTAGGTATCATCTAACTTTATTAGTTTCGAAGCTATGACTATCCAAATCAGGTATTTAGGTAATTTTAAATACCGCCATTTTGTAATAGTTGAAGAAATTGACTTCATATTCTAGAGGTTATAAAGTACTCGTCAGGAGCTTTAAAATGATGTATCACTCGACCCGCCTACTCATTTCAAGAATTTTGGGGTGGTGGCCCTGGTGGTAAAGGGCTTAAAGGGCGCCGTCTAATTTTTGTAAAACGTGTCCCCCTCAATAAATATCTTGACGTGTTTCGGCGATTTTCTCAAATCTGTCTCGTTTCGAAGATAACTTGAGTGGAAAGTTTTTAAATAAACACCCTGTATTTTAAGTAATTACAATAATATAAAAGTTATTCAAGAAAAACCGATTTAGCGGCGTCCTTTGAGGGCACATGTCCTCCGGTAATGGGGGCTTTAGAAAAACATATTATGGGAACTTCTAATATTTTCATGTTGATCTATATGAATCTGGGTAATTGCCCACATATTTTAAAACACCCTGTAAAAATTTGCATATTTTTAAGGTACCGCGAAGGACGCAATATCTTAGCGTCTCCAAGATACGTTGCTGGTCACCCTGTTTCAGGAACAAGGAGAGAACTACATCTGGGTCCAAATTATCCAAACAGTGGAAGAAATAGCGGCTTGTATGGAAAAAAATCAGGTTAGTTTTTCTCCAAGAACAGGGGTCACTAACTGGCGGACTGCGGTCTGGATCCGAACAGACAATCTAGTTTGTGCGGACCTTATTGAGGTCGCAATTTTTTTTCCGCACTGTCTTTAGTAGTCAAATCGCCAACAACAGTCATCGCCGTGTGACTCGAAGTAAAAGCGAGCGGCGGCGAGTGCGAGTGAGGAGTAGAGTACGCGCTGTCGCCAACCGCTTCCAGCCCAGAAAATTTTTCTTAATTTAAAAAAAAAAGAAGAACCCCTAGTATAAGTAGTTGGTGCCCCAGTTCTAGAAATTGTTTTTTAACTAATTCTAG
>JACEGR010008403.1:0-37466 GCA_014170235.1 Listronotus bonariensis
AAAATGTAGCATTTTTCTGAAGTCTATAGTGAAACCAGAGACAACAATGAGACGAGGCAGCTAAATGTAAATAAATTATCCGGAGAGAGGATGGCTGCTGTGCCTTCCTTGTCTGTCTTCAAGGAGGCAAACGCAGATGTCGCGTAAGTCGACTTGTATCGTTTGCCCGCCGAAATTCAAATTATATAGCTGTGCTATTTTTGCCCTTAATGTTAGGTACTTGTTTTTGTTTCCTATTAATATAAAATATTGGGGTTTAGTTCAATAATTACACACACCTAATTAAAAATGTCATTTATTTGGTTTTTATATAAGATTTTTTCTTACAGATAACCATGTCAATATTACCTTAAATTATCCTTTGAAAAGCACAAATTTAATATATACACTGTGATCACTAATAAAAGTCAATATTTAAAGTCCAATTAAAGGTAAAAAACCACGAAAAACACAATAAATCACAGAAAATGTAAACAAACTGTCCAAACAAATCGGCCATTGAAAAATATCAAACACAAATATCGATTAACATTTCGGCGTGACTGCCTGCGGCTAACGTTGTCAAGTTAAAAATATTCGATTCATGGTATATTTTCTTTCTCTTAATTTGATGCGAGCCAAAAAGGACATTAAAGTTTACATGCAGAAATTGTAAACAACTTGGCAACCAGGGCAAAGCAATGATTGCTTCATCTACGATAGCCTGCCATGATGAAAGACAAAGACATATTTATTGGAACTTGCGTTAAACCAGAAAGAGATAAAAACAATGAACAAATTGGTAGGACCAGTTACTCGTCTCATTCTTGTCTCTGGTGAAACTACAATTGTCTTTGCTATTAGGCAAAATCTCCATTTTGTTTGGGTTATTCGGGAACGGCTGCAAATATTTAAATTTTGAAAAAATCGTTTAGTATAAGAATGTGCAAATCTACCCTGTTTAATCGTAAAGTCTCTTACTTTTTCGAGATCCCATTGGTGCGCCAAACATTTTCAGAAAAATGAAAAATTTTTAGAAGTAATGGGATTTGCAAATGTAACACATGGTTTCTAATTTTCTGTCAAATGGTAAGTTCTAAAGCCAAATTGTGAGAATTTTAGCAACATTTTTATTTCGAATTGCCCAGATCCCATTTAATCTCAAACTGGCGACCAGAGGTCCATCTTTAAAAAAATAATTATGACCATTACATTTGTTTTTAATAGTTATTTGGTATACAAGGGAAAAAAGTTCCAGGTTTTTGTTGACTCCCGACGCAAAGCGGAGGAGACAATATACTGAGAGCTAAAATCTAAAATTTTTCCCGTGTATAATACAGTATTTTTTCTGCGATGGCGCCCTAGGCTGTAGCCTAGTCAGCCTTATAGATAATACGGCCCTGGGTACATATAATTAACAATCATAAATAAATTAATTATTAGTTATTTAAGAATTATGAATTGTAGCAGACATATGCTGGCAGAGGTTGTTCACTTGTATTCACTACATTAAAATCTGCCTAGAAAATATTATTTCACTCAATTAACAGATAAGGATATATTTTTTAATGCCGGATCTTAGACTTGAAGATTTCTGATATATTGAGAAAGCCTTTCGATATTTTTATAATGATGAAGACCTACGTATAGTAAGAACATTTTAAAAGCGCAAATTCGGTACCCTTTGAAAATAATACAAAAAACATAAAAAGGCCGCCTGCAATCGGACTATTCTATACAAAGGCGCCGCTATCCTTTACAGCGACGCGCCGATACACTATGGGATAGAAATCCATTATTTTGGCCAAAAAGCAACTTTGAAATTTTAATGGCTCATGCTGTGTATTTCAAAGTAGATACTCCAAACTACATGTACGCAAAATTATAAAAGGATATGACGACTTCTATTGGGGTAATAAGAAACTTGAAAATGTATTTTAAGTAAACATAAATATACAATATTTAATCTACTTAGTTTATTATTAGCGTTGTTTACTAAAAAAGTAAAAGAGTTTAAATAATAAGAGCTATTGTTGTGTTTCCGATGCAGTCTCATGAAGTCTCGCTACTTTTGTCAAAGATTTTTTTACCTTTTTCTTTATCAGTTTTTGTACTTACAATTGCCTTCCTACTTTTTGCTACTTCTGAGTGTAAGGACAGATACAAGATTTTTTTATAATTTACAAGGTTTTCCATTTTAAAATTTAATATGTTTTGTCCTACACTGCATATCCTAAAAGATAAAAGCATTCTGATGAAAGATATGGATTCTACAGAATCTACCCAACAAAACAGTTTTTTTTATTTATTTTATACGTTAAAAAATAAAAAAAGTTGGGAAGATGTATCTCTATTACGCTTCTAAGAATAATTTAAAATTATTTTTCAGATTTGGATGGTCATATTTCCGAAACTAATTGAGATAGACACATCAAATGTAGTATTTTTTAAAGCATTTTAAAAGATTTTGGTGGTGATATAATATTCAGGGTATTCAATTTAAAAAAATCATACCTATTGTCGTACCCTGTATATCATATGAGATAATAATCATCGGATTACTGATTAGAATACTACCGAATTAACCAAACAATCTGACATTTTAGTTTATTTTGTACAATAAAAAGTAATAATGTTAAGGGGGTGTAAATTTATAATAACATATAATAAGTTTTAGGTTTCCAAAAAGCATTTGTAATAATTTATAATATTTTTCCAGTAAAAAGCACCTCATTTTAAGTTAGACTGGTAAGTTTCAGAATTTTGACCAAAAAATTAATTTCTATCCCATAGTGCGATGACCAGCTGCATCAACCGGCATATCATAAAAGAAATATAGCAAAGGCGGCCGCGAAGACAAGCATGCCGATTTATTTGCTTTAAACTTTTTGTGATTTTTTTTCTTATCAAAGAGCACCGAATTTACATTTTTAAACTGTTTCTTCTATACAGCTTTTAAGAAGCCAGGCCAACAAACACCATTCAAAACAAAACATAACCCAAAAACAAAAAATTAATACAAACATATTTCTTGCAAGCAGCAAAATTGTCTTATTCCAGACAGTATAGAGCATATAGAGCTACTTGTTACACCTATCTCCAACCCACCCCGGCCGTCTCTCAACCGCCCACCCAAACATATTTATTATGATTGCGTAAAATTGGCCGCGCGCAACCCCCATTACACCCTACGTGCCTGACAAGGACGCAACCATAAAACAAAAAAGAGAGAGAGATACAATTCGCGAGCAAGGGCTGCTGGATCTCAGCTTCTCTTCAGTCGCGGCTCCGATATCGTATTGTGACGTAGGTGTTTACGGATTGAATAGATTTACGGGTCGCGTAACGTCGAGAGCTCGCCGGGAAAGCTCAGGAGATAACGGTCCGATGGACGGAGCAGGAAGAACACCCGCGGAAAAACGTTGAGATTTGGATTAGTTAGGAAATAATCGTGTTTCTAGCTGGTGCTTGGCGGGTATTTAAACTGTAACGTGAATGGGACATAAGATTTTGTTACTTGCTGGTTTTACGAGAGTATAACGTTTAAACTATAAACGATTTTTATGAATGAGACTTTGAATTTGATGCTTGTGATTCTGATTCTGCTGATTTAGAATTTTAGAGTATTCGTTTTGTTGACGGAAAAGGAAAACTTGAGATTTTGTGATTTATTTATTGTGGGTGGCATTTTAAAAAATTGTGTATTAATTGGACTCATTTTAAAGGTAAATAATTTAATAAATATTAAATATTATTGTTTAGGTACTTAACATTTTTTTTTTACAAAAGGGTAGTTCAAATGATAGAAAATTTGGTAAATAAAATAGTAACTGTATATTTGGTAATATAATTATATTATCAAAATATTACTGTTCATTTTTGTAAAACCAAATCATTAACCGACTTCAAAAAAGAGGAGGTTATTATGTTCGACACCTATGTTTTTTATGTATGTACACCGATAAATGCGTTAATTTCGGACCGATTTTAAAAATTATTTTTTTATTCGAAAAAGCAAACTTCCGGTTCCATAAGAAAACCAAATCGGGATCACGAGAGAAAAGTATTAGACTAATTTTTTTCCCTCTGACCTGTGACAAAGCCGCCTCTAGTAATTATATGCTTTTATATTATTCTATGCTGGCTGTTTAAACAATCAAAGTAACAAATGTAACGTCAAAATTTTCTTATTTGTCATGTATTGTTATTTAGCTAATTCATCTTTTGAAATTTTACTTTTGTGTGAGGTGTTTCCGTTTATACCTATTAGAGGCAGCATTGGCGTTCTGTGTGAACAGGTTACTTGAGAAGAGGTTAATAGGTATGTAATAGTGTTTTTTAGAGTATGGTCCCCGATTAAATATTAATAATGATAATAAAAATCTAAAAGAGAAAAATAAAAATAAAAAAAACTAAACCGACTTAAAGAAAAGCTAATTACAAAATTTTAAAATAATGAATGGAAAAAATAAAAACAGGAAGTCGGGTTATAACATTTGGTACCAAAGTATAAAAAGCATGGGTTTGTTAAGTCGTTAACATTTAGTACTTAAGGGCACATGTTATTACCTGACTTCGTATTTTTGATTTTTTTCTATTTATTATTTTTAAATTTTTAGTTACCTACTTTATTTATTTTGAAGTCGATTTAGTTTTTTTTAATTTTTATTCTTGGTTTGTGTTTGGACTGCGTCGTCGTAGAAAAAAGTGAGGGTGAGCAAAAAGTTTTAAAAAGTAATCTTTTATTAATTTTTCTTTATAGCTATGTGACCATGAGGAGAAATACTTTTAAAAAAAAAGACATTTTAAATGAAAATAAGTGAATTCATAAAATTACTTTAAAAGTAAATGAGAATGTAAAAACCATTTTTGTTTGGAAAAACTTCGGTAAAGCACCATATTTTCTTTTAAAAATAATAAGTTAAAATCCTGCTGGAACGCCACTGAAAGGTATAAAAAATATGTATTAGAAAATGTCTCTAGGTGCATAGTGATTGTGTCCTAAATGTTAAAATATTAAAAGTTGTGTCGTAGATACCATAAAAAAATTGTTTAAAATCATTGCTTCTTTAAAGTTAAGACACCCTGTATAAACCCTTATACTATGTAATGCGAATAAGTTTGTTGCTTTGTTGAGTTTTTAGTATTAACTTTTTTACAAATTCCTTTGGAGAGTTTTAAACTTATTACAAAAGACATACCTATTAAAAAAATAAATAAAACGTTTTGTTTTGTAGATTTTTAATATTTTTATTATAAATTGGGTAAGATACCCACACAAATTGTATTGTGTAAAAAGCAACATTTTCAAAATTTTTAATTTTAAATATTGCAGGCAGAGTAAAGAAAGCTACCGAGGCAAAAAAATTGTTAATACATAAATTCATATTAAAATAAATTCTAGTAGGCATTAAGACAAAACAATAAATTAAGACGTGAAAAAAGCGTCAAACTGTTAAAAAAATACTACATTTTTTTAAATCGTTAACTCGAAGATAAAGTACCCTACACTGAAAAAAAAGATATCTTAAAACAAAAGCCTTAGATTTAATTTGAGAGAATTGTGACTTTCATATGTGTTAAAGAAATAGGATCTCAAACAGAAAAAAATATGTTTTCAGCTTTGCGTACTAAATTCAAAAGAAGGCGCTTTTGTAATAAAAATAACCCTATTTTATTTAGTGACCCCAATGGGTCTACATTAAAGAACGATGTATTCCCTTAAAAACATCGAGCGCTTTCCCACTGAGAGATTCTTTCTTTAAGACAAGATAGTAAATACCACAGACTGAAATAAAATTTAATTCAATTAAGATAATTATATTAAATAAACAACTAGTTCTCTTTTTGATAGTTAAGAGAGGAATTCCTGCTTATCATGTCATTCACCGAGACCTCTCTTCTCCATCGATGATGCGTTTTGCCGAACCTCATAGGACTTATCAAACTGGCTGTCCCGGGTCCAAGTTGAATAATACGAATAACAAGTGTATCTTATAAAAAAAACTTTCGTTGTTCGACGGTAGGATATAATCGTACCGTTGATACCGTACTAAAAGCATAATTCAGTGAATACTTATATTAAAGAAATAGGTTCTTTGACATAAAGGTTAAAGATTTTGGTATAGGTTCTTAAAATAAGAACCTATTATTTTAAAGAAAGTTCATTAATATTTTATAGAAACATTTAATATTTCTTTTGTTTAAAATCTTAAAACTTATATTTAAGATATTAAAGAGCTTAAATCATAAATCTTTAGGTTCTTATTTCTCGATTCTGATATTCTTAAAATAATACTAAGGATATTTTAATTTAAAAAATTTCTTTTACATTAAAGACATAAATTAAAAGTATTTTTTTTCCAGCTGAAGAACCACTATTATTTTAAAGTAAGAAATAAATTTTGGTTAAAAAGCACAACCATTCAAAAATAATGCATATTTTTAAAACCTAGTATTTGCTTAAAACAAGACATTTTTTTCTGTGTGTATATATGATTAAATTTTAGAAAATTTTATGTACTTACTTTTTGTAGAAATAATACCAAAACTTTATAAATTCTTTTAATTTCTTAGTCATCCAAATCCATTATTACTATTAATTTTCAATAATTTCGATTAAATTTATTCGCAAACTGTCAAATTTAAAAACAAGTGACACATGAACTAAAAGAAATAATGGTAACTCGACAGTTTGGTTCAGTTTATGTCGCGTTTCCTTTTACCTGCATAAATTGATATTTAAGTTTATTGTAGTAGGCATTGAAACAAAACACTTTTTCAAGGTGAAAAAAGCTTCAATGGTTTAAAAAAGTTACTTGTTTTTCTCAACATGTTACGTAGTGTAGTAGAATGGAGTACTTTAACTTCATGTTAACCATTAAAAAAACAGCATTTTTCGGTCGTGAAAAAATTAACTTTTTAACACTTTGGCGCCTTTTTTCACACTTTTAATTATTGTTTTGCTTCCATGCCTACTAAAATTTAAATAAATATAAATAATAGTAAACGCGACAACTAAACCGAAAGTCCAGTTATCCCTGATTTCGTCATTGTTTCTTTTAGTTTATGTGTCGCTAAATTTAAAATTTGACAGTTTGCGAATAAATTTATTAGAAATGCGGAAATGATCGAAAACTAATTGTAATAATGAATTTTGACGACATAGAAAATGAAAAGGAAATTATACTGTTTTGGTATTATTTTTATAAAAAGTAAGTACATACAATTTTCCAAATATTCCTAAATACATCAGTGCATAATTATGAAAAAGAGAATTGTCTTTAAAAAAGAGGGTATTATTGTTTGTTGCGATATAATGGCCGTGCTACAAGAACTAAAATTAAATTGGGAATAAATAATACCGGGTTGTGCGTCGCTGAGCGAAACATAGAAAATCTCGTGTAAATTTTAAAGGAGTTCATTATGTACATTTTAAAGAAAAAATTTAAGATATTTTTTAAAGATACCAATTGAGAAACCCTTGTGCCAAGTTGCAAAAAAAAGCGAATCTTTCAAATAAATCTATTGCAAAATTACCAAATTTTCGGATTAGCTAAAACCAAACAGACAGCAGCCACCAGCAAATAATAGCTATTTACGTTACTAGACCGGAAAATGGTATTTTACGGGTCGACGAAAAACATTTACAGGGCGAGCCGTAGGCGAGTCCTGTAGTTTTGAGGAGAGAAAATTATTTCCGGTCGAGTATCGTACATAATTTATTTTTAATTGACCGGAAAAAAACTGTGTAAATTTTTAGTGTTATATTTAAACGACAATAAGGCAAGGCTGCTTCAATTATTTCATCTGGATTTTCCATGTCTGACTCCATTTTGGCAAAATGATGCTTTCTTTACTTTACAATATCTTGAACTGTCAAATAGTAACAATTGAACTCTGACAATTTTTGTCATGGCTAATAGGATTTTTTGATATCAGGGACCGGAAAGTAAATGAGAGACCGGAAAGTAAACTAGGGACCGGAAAGTAAATTAGTCCTGTAAAATAGCATTTTCCGCTTAAAAAATTGAGTGGAAAATTCAATTTTCCGGTCAATTAAAAAAAAAACATAATTTTCACTTGTAATACCACTAGTGCTAAATTTATTTCCGCTCGCCTGCGGCTCGGGATAATTTTCAAAATTTTCGAGGCCTTGAAAAATTTGCCGCAATAATTTCAGCACGTGTGGTATTCGGTAAGAAAATTTCACACCAAGTTTGTGTTAAATAATATTCTTTTAAATTAATATTTGTAACTTTGACGCTTTAAAATTTTACTATAAAATAAATATTTTTCATTTTACCAATTGTAGTTGCAAATATATGTAATTTTAGAGCATATCATTGTTTATTTTTTATATTATATATATCTTATATTACTACAGTTGGTAAAACTAGTTTATTTTAATTTTTTAGACCCATACCTTGCTTTCGTTTGCTCTTCACTTACATATGTCTAGTACTTCAGTCTTATGATATTATTTTACTAACTGTAGTTGTATAAAATTGTCATTTAGGGCCTTAAAACCTTACACAATTTTATATTATGTTAAATACTACAACTGGTGCAAAATAACATTTTCTTTAATTATGTATGTAAATGACAGACATGACGTTAAAACAAATTCAATGATTATGTCAAAAAATGTCCACTATAATTTACTCCAGGGTACCCCAGGCAGGAGAAAAAAATTCCGATAAATACTGGTGTTGCCATGGTAATGCAACCAAAACTACACATTTGATTGGTGGTGTGGAATTTTCTTTGAAATACTGACTGTCACTAATTTATTAATACTTTTCCTTAGGTCATTGACAACATTTATTTTACAGGTTCCTGTTTGGTTTCACCTGAACCAAAAATTTGGTAATTTTGCAATTACATTTAATTGAATAATTCAAGATTAGCTTACTACTAATTATTCAAAACTTGGCACAAGGGTTTGTCATATTGGTCTCTTTAAAAAGTTATCCTACATTTTTTCTGTAAAATGTTCAAGGAAGTAATATTAACACCCTTAAAATTTTGAAATTTTCCATTTTCCGCTATGCGACGCACCACACGGTATATTTATAAAATGTTAATTTAAAAAATATAAGGTTGTAGAAAAAATATTGTATGCAACACATGCATAAAGTGTCTTTTTTTCGCTAATTAATTAAAACTAACTGGCAAGGACGAGGAAAGTTCCGGGTAAAGAAATTTACCGATTTTTATAATCTTTTATCATCTAGGTATTAAACGTTTAAAGCAAAATTTCAAATTTGTCATCTGTGTCAAAAATGCTTACGTAAAATGAAAAAATCGTATTACCCTGTATATTATCGACTTACTAAACAACAGTTTACCTATCAAAAAAGCATTAGTGCAAGGACACTTAGTTTTTCAAATATCATAGGTACTGTGACAACAGTTTTAAAGTTATAATTATTGAAATAGTTTTTTTAACACGCTTTTATTAACTTGGGTTGTAACTATCTATCTATCTATCTATCCATCTATCTATCTATGTAACGGAATCTTTGAGCCTAATTTTAACCAACTTCCAGCTATTCGATTTCTTTGAAACTTTGCACACGTATTAAGGACCCATGACAATGCAATAATCTGCAAACAGTATCCCGTTATCCTGGTTTGGATCGCCAGGAAAAAAAATCCATTATATTATAAAAACAACACCTGGGTTGCCATCTTTTGGCAACATTCCAAACTTTTCTCAGGTTTAGCTACTCTTGACAAAATGGCGAAGGAATTTTTTAGTGAATAAACTGGAGCATTTTAACATAGATACATACATAAATGCATATCGAACTAAAAAATGAAAAATAAATAATAGTTTAAAAAAACTAAAATAACACGCTTTTATATGCAACCGAACTAAAAATTAGAAAATAATTTTTCATTAAAAAAAATATTGTCACTTCATAGTAAAAAGCGTGGGGTGCATTTTACAATTTTTTCATAACTTTTCCCTCATAGATATTGGCAAATATAATAATTATAACATTTAATATATTAAGCACCCACGCTTTTTACTATGAAGTGACAATATTTTTTTAATGAAAAATTATTTTCTAATTTTTAGTTCGGTTGCATATAAAAGCGTGTTATTTTAGTTTTTAAACTATTATTTATTTAATTCTAACTTTAAAGAACAATATATCCCTAACGAAGCGCGATAGAACTTTTTTTTATGTATAAAGAATAGTTTGAGTTAGATATAATTTATTCTAAAAGGAATGCCGCAAAGTACACAAAAAATAATAAAAAGAAACAAACCTTTTTGAAAGCACAGAGCCTGAATACATATATTTAAGAAAAAAAACATCCCGTCATAAAACCTGATGTGTGTCGTGAGGAACCAGAAACTCGTTGGGTTTAATATTTGTTGCTGCAATAAATTATTGTTTACAAAAGTGTTTAATTACGTTTCGATTTTTTGCCCACTTTTCGGCATTGCTTTTAGAATTAATTATCTTTGGCCTATACAATAATAAAATTATTTTGGCTTACTTTATCACCCCTATCACTTAAGACTTCATCTTTCCGGACATCCTGTATATTCATATCAAGTTTTTTCTTATTCTTAATTTGGAAAATTTTTATAAGGTCGTAGATAAAAATTGTATGCAACACATACACAATATTTTTTTCCTACGACCACTTGTGAAAAATAGCAAATAGCACACTGATTTCATGCATAGAAAATGCGTTATATCACACTAGTGTTGCAAAGTACTTTACAACACTAGTGTTGCAAAGTACTTTACAACACTGGTGTGATACATATTATGATGTCATTCTAAAAACTGCTATTGGTTTTGCAAGTGACATATTTATTGTAGTGACAGTAAAAAAACTTTTTATTTACCTTAAACGGTAGAACCCAAATTAGCGAAAATCATCTCATTTTATATTTATTAAAATTTACGAAAAAATAAAAACATAAACAAAAATAGACATAACCACAAAAAACAACTTTCACTGACTGGCACAGTGTTGTCAGGTAAGTAGATCAAATTAAAAAGCTCCCTTCTACCTTTGAGCACGTACTTTATAGAGGCTGCCTTGCCGCTTTACCGTTCGACCTAAAGCGCCAGAGAAAAAAGCCTATAGATCAAATTCCTTCCTCTCTTTCTTCGTGTACTTAAACAACTAGTTAAATCTTTTTTTTAATCCCTAATTAAACCTAAGGCTAATACACACTTTATGAATCCACTTTCTTTTATCCATTCATAAATAGAATCAGACCCTTCCGACGTTGCCAAATGCTTTCCATATTTTGCATGGTAACTGACGTTTGGTAGTCGTTTTTTCCTTACTTTTAGGACTTTAGGTTATGCATTTACAATTTTCATATTTTTTATATTTTTTCTTAAAAATATGAGGAAAAACTGTTATTTTTACTTAATTTTATATGTGATGTTCAGTTTCATTAACTCGTTTTACCAATTTTACCCCACCCAGCACCCCTTTTCACTCCCCGGTCCCGTAAGTTTATTTACTGATATTTTTAAAAACGGAATATTTTGGATATGCACCACTTACGTTTTATTTAGAAGAGTGTCTAAAATATGTAAGAATCGATAATTTTAAAAAACACTACTAATAGCAGAAAACCGTATTAAACTATTAGCGTTATTACCTAACAAAACCATACAATTTTTATTAAGTGAGGGCCTTTTTAAATTCTAAAATGATAAAAGTTATATAATGCTTCTAGGTAGGTGATTTTCGATGTAAAAATATTGTCAAAACAGTATAATATAGCAGTGAGGAAAAGTATATATCACACTAGTGTTGCAAAGTAAATATCACCCTAGTGTTGCAAAGTTCTCAATTGTTTTTTATTTTTTCTGAACAGACAAACTTTAATTTATTTATTTTTTGGTGAATAATTTGTGGTCGTAGGAAAAATAGTGTACAGTACTCGTGTGAAAATGACTTTCTTACACTCGTGGGTTTGATGCACTCGGCTAAGGCCTCGTGCTACAATATTCCCACTCGTGTGAAATTAGTCATTTTCCACACTTGTAATGTAATATACTATTTTGCTAATTAATTTAAACTAACTGGTAAGGGCGAGAGAAGTTCCGGGTACAGAAATTTACCGATTTTTATCATCTTATCCGAAAACTCATCGTTAATGTAATGTTAAACTTCGATCCGACAATATACTTATCTATTCCGAAGCCGTACTTAGTCCGGATTATCGCTTGCAGAGTAATAGCGTAAAATACATTTGGGATTAAACAACGTTTTAAACACTTGTTACATTTAAAAGTTCTAAGTGAGCTTAAATCCTGCTGTGTGTACTGTTGCTAATCGTATCGCAGCAATGCAGGTGCAGTAAAAAAAGATTGCATTAATTTAAAAAGGTAACCTGAAAAATCTGGGTCTAAGAATGAAAAAAGATTACAATTTTTTTAGCCCAACGATACCTTAAAGTTATAGTTATAGGAATCAAACGGTTAAAGCAAAATCTCAAATTTATCATCTGTGTCAAAAATGCTTACGTAAAATGAAAAAAGAAAACGTTTCACCCTGTAAATTTTCGACTTACTTAAAAACGTTTCGGATAAAACAACGTTGACCCTTTGTTTGACCTCCGGATACTGCGGACGTGCGTAGAGGACTACAAAGTTCTTCCCGGCGTTTAGTGGCGGTTAGAGGTGCCGTACGAACGTTTTTACCTTCGGGGATCAAGGAAAGATTCACGCTAAATTGACGACATCTTTCTTCTGGATCTAAGCGCTGTGAGCGAAGATTCCTATAGGCTGATGGTATCCTGTTTGGTGGTGAACACGAGGTATTTCTCAAATGGCGGGAAATAGATGGGCGTACCATGGGAACTGTCAGTAGTGAAAGTGAAGGTTATACGTAACACCAGTAGCAGGTCTTGGTTTGACAGCCGACAATTTATGCATTGCATAGATTGTAGAATTATTTTTGTTTTCTTTTTGGAATTTCTGGGAGCTACGAGCTCGATTATCCAGATTTTCCGCGACGAAGCCCTGAAAAGCATAGTCTAAAGGGGAGAGTGGTGGATTGGACCTGAAGGGACCAAAACCAAGAAAAAAAAATAGAGAGAGAGAGAGAGAGAGAGAGAGAGATAAAACAACGTTTTAAACACTTGTTGCATCCGAAAGTTCTAAGTGAGCTTAAAGCTGCTATGTGTACAGGGTGGGCCAAATTCGACGCTTTTAATAGGAAACTCATGTTTTACAAAAAAACTAACCTCTTTTTGCAAGGCTCGATTACTTGCTACGTTGCTAATCGTATCGCAGCAATGCAGTTGCAGTAGAAAAAAGATTGCAATAATTTAAGGTAACCTGAAAAATCTGGGTCTAAGAATGAAAAAAGATTACAATTCTTTTAGCCCAACGATACCCCAAAGTTATAGTTATAGGAATCAAATGGTTAAAGCAAAATCTCAAATTTGTCATGTGTCAAAAATGCTTACGTAAAATTTAGAAAAATCATCTCACCCTGTATATTCCCGACTTACTAAACATCGGTTTACCTATGGAAAAAAGCATTAGTATAAGGATATTTAGTTGTCCAAATATTATTGGTACTGTGGCAACAGTTTCAAAGTTATAATTATTGAAAAAGGTTTTTTTATTCTAACTTTAAAAGAAAATTTATCCCTAACGAAGCGCCATAGAACTTTTTTATATATATAAAGAAAAGTTTAAGCCAGTTATTTATTCTAAAAGGAATGCCGCAAAGTACACAAAAATGTTAAAGTAAACAAACCTTTCTGAAAGTACAGAGCCTGAATACACATTTAAAAAAAAACATTGCTAAAACACTTATCATGAACTTTAAAAATCCTCTTTTTCGTTCCTGTCTTACCATAAAACCTGATGTATGCCGAGAAGAACCAGAAACTCGTCGGGTTTAATATTTTTGCTGCAATAAATTATTGTTTACAAAAGTGTTTGATTACGTTTCGATTTTTTGGCATTGCTTTTAGAATTAATTATCTCTGGCTCATACAATACTAAAATTATTTTGGCTCACTTTATCACCCCTATCACTTAAGACTTTACCTTTCCGGACACCCTGTATATTCAAATTAAGTTTTTTCCTATTTTTCCCTGCCTAGAGTGTGTCGGTAGAGTTACTGGACGCCCTATATGCCAAGCTCAGTGCGGTTCCTGAGTTTTGTGTCACCCCGTGCAGAACGAGGAAATGCCACCCCCACTGGTTCAAAATTTTACAAAAAAGGCTCTCTTTGCCAAAATGCCGCAAATAAGGCCTTTATTTCCCCTAATTTGTGCCGCCCCGTGCGACTGTACATGCTGCACCCCCACCAGGAACGGCCCTGTATAAGCCGACGCTTTAAATACGATATACGTTACTACTCATAAGTAAACCATCGACAAAAAAATATTTCCCATATTTTAAAATACTTTTGGCACTAGCGAATTAAAATATAAACGAAAACTCCATACACTTTTCAGCTCGCAACCTTTTTAAAATTCTTTTAGACTCCTTTAAGCACCCTTCGTACCGATAATTTCCCATTGCTTTTCAATTTTTAACTTCCAACGCCCCGGAATGATATCGAAAAAGGATACTTGCCGACCCTTAAAAGAAATTAATTTTATCATCATATTTTAAGAAGCATTCACTGGCAGTTCGCGGGAGAAGTTTCCGATATAGAAAATGCAACTTTATATGATCTCCAGGGAAGGCTTTTGAAGGGTAGAATATATTATATTTGTCGGTGGTGGTGTGAGGTATATATTTAAAGTTTATGTTTAAAGAGGGTGTATTTTACAGGTTTTGATAATTTAATAATTTGCGTTAAGTGTTCGGATTTTTAGGGTTAGTGATATTTAGTTATAAAGGGTTTACCAATAAGAGCGTCAGAACTTTAAAAATGACAAAAAGTAATAAGTAAGAGTAAAATGTAAGTAATTTTGATTTAATGGAAATAGTATATTTCCTACCTAGTGCTAAAAGTGCCACTTTTCCGCACGCGACTGCCGTTGACTGAACGACGCGTAACGGTGTTCGGTCAAGCAGTCAAGTGCGGAAAAGGCACTTTCGGCACGTGTTAGGAACGCTATTTTTTCTACGAGTGTGTGGAAAAAGTCAAGCAAACAACCATTTGATAATATTTATTTTTACCATTACTGCTTATTATTATTAACAACATTAATCGTAAAAGAACAGTTGGTAGCATTTTGCAATTGAATTGCAATGAATCGTAGAGACAAGTTGTTGTGGGTAAGTTGCTGGAGTTGGAGATTGCCGTTGAGGTGGAATTGAACCGGTCGTCGTTACAGGTAACAAAAACACATTGTTGCTTGCTAGAAGACGGTACAATGAGCCTTGCCTTGAGTGCATTTTGCTGTGTTCAAAGGTAGATGAATTTTGGGATAATATTTTGTTTGATAAGTCCGTCTTAAAACTTGTAGAACTTTCTAGGTAGCCTTCTGCAACAGATGATGACTTTCAACCTCCAAGTCTTTTATTATTCGTTATGCCTTCACCAGAATTAGCTAACATTGCAGCTGAGGAACGGTGAAAGCTATATCCCGTGTAAAGTTCTGGGTTTGGAAGACGTAAATAGGCAGCTATTTCAGAGGGCATCTTGCCAAAAGAATTTATTTCTATGCACTGGACGGTACAAGCCAATTTTTGTAATTAACAAAAATCTTCTGTGTGGTGTTTCGGGCTTTCGTAAACTGAAATACTTTCTATACAAAGCTAGATATTTTCCATTTTCAATATCCTCGGAAATGACAAAACTTCGGCTAGAATGGTTTTTGGAGTCTGGAATATTTACAATTAAAAGATTCCCCTTCATTAATGCTAATTTTCATCAATTCTTCTCGACGACACGCACCAGCTAGTCCGAAAATTGTAGCTACCTTCATCGCTAGATAGACATCCGAGTAGACATCATTTGGAGCTTCAAGAGATTTATTTCTAGGAAATTTTAAATTTCGATTTCAAAAAAATTAAAAGAAGCTTTTACACCTTTTTTTTAACTGAATTTTAAAAGTGGAATATTAAAAAATGACACAATAAAATACCACTGATTATTTTCCTTATTATAAAATAGACCAATTTCATCACCATTTAAAAAAAAATGTTTAGATAAGTAATAAAATCACTAGTACTCTTTAACAGCGAATAAATGTCTCAGTCATTCAAACTGCTTGTTTTTCTTAATTACTGAAATTTATCATCAAGATGCAGGTTATGTCGAGACATGGTAATGTAAACTAGCCGCCAAGGTCATGTAATCTCTTACACTTGGACTATTTTCTCAGCTACCTTAAATCTCAGGTCTATACTCTGTTCACTATAAATTGAGAAAAACACCTGAACAAAAAATATATTTTATTGGTTAAAACAGTCAGTAACCGTAGTTACCACAATAAAAAATGTACTCTATTGATTAAAAACTACAGTAACCGGAGACAATTACCAAATGTAACAAAAAATATAATATTACAGAAACATACGTACTTCAATTAAAATCTTTTTTAACACGCTTTTATTAACTTGGGTTGTAACTATCTATCCATCTATCTATCCATCTATGTAACGGAATCTTTGAGCCTAATTTTTACCAACTTCCAGCTATTCGATTTCTTTGAAACTTTGCACACGTATTAAGGACCCATGACAATGCAATAATCTGCAAACAGTATCCCGTTATCCTGCTTTGGATCGCCAGGAAAAAAAATTCCATTATATTATTATAACCACTGCTTGATACCACCAAGTGTCATCTGTCACCTGTACGTCCCAGTGGTACCAACCACCGGCCATTTCAAGAGTTCGATCTGAATCGATTTTACTCAAATTTTATATTAGGTTATTTTCAGAAAGTCCATCTGAAAAACTTTGCTACTCTTGACAAAATGGCGAAAAAATTTTTTAGTGGGTTGCCATCTGTTGGCAACATTCCAAACTTTTATACATACATAAATGCATATCGAACTAAAAATGAAAAATAAATAATAGTTTAAAAACTAAAAACACGCTTTTATATGCAACCGAACTAAAAATTAGAAAATAATTTTTCATTAAAAAAATATTGTCACTTCATAGTAAAAAGCGTGGGGTGCATTTTACTATTTTTTTCATAACTTTTCCATCATAGATATTGGCAAATATAATAATTATAACATTTAATATATTAAGCACCCCACGGTTTTTACTATGAAGTGACAATATTTTTTTTAATGAAAAATTATTTTCTAATTTTTAGTTCGGTTGCATATAAAAGCGTGTTTTTTAGTTTTTTAAACTATTATTTATTAAAATTCATGTTCCAACCTAGTTTTTAAGTCATGAATTACAAAAATACCATCAAACAAACCTCGAAAGAACATTCATAACTAAGAAAAAAAACTAAAAAAGTAAGTAAATTTTCATAGTAAAACGATAAATTTCTCGGAATCCAAGGCCCGGTTCGGGCAACGAACAAAATCATAAATCCATTCTGGAAAAATATGAGGCTTGTCCCAATTCAAAATGGCAGCTTTTAGGAGCAAGTTATCGAAAAATAAAACCCGATTGTAAAGCCTCTTAGCGCAGACGGAGGTTGATTCTTTATACGAAAACACAAAAAAATAAAAAGAATATTTGTGTTAAAGTTACGATTTCTGTAACAAACTTCTATTCTTTGTTAGTTTGAGACAGTTTTTTTCTATCTTATAAGGGTTTATATAAAGCTACAACTACTAAGGTCCAAATCCAATTTGGTGAAGAATATTAACATAAATTAACCGATTTTATGATAAGAACACTTTTAAAAACTTTTAGGGGGTTTCCTTTGACGAGTCAACTACGAATATTCATACTGCCATATATGGAAGCGGCGCTTCAACCCAGCCTATCAATGTCAAATGTTTCGGGTGTTGGACTGGCCGAACGCATCACTTTTTTGAAGGACAAGTTTACCACAATATTTTACATGCAATTTTAAAACATTGTGCTGAAATTCGTAAGGGGTTACACTTACGAAACCCGCTCAATTGGATACCCAAAACATGTCCATGGGTCTTATGGTTTCGTGACTGTAACACTTACAATTTTGACACAATGTGCTACACTCTTTGTTTGACCTCCGGACAGTGCGGACGTGCGTAGAGGACTACAAAGTTCTTCCCGGAGTGGCGGCTAGAGGTGTCGTACGAACGTTTTTACCTTCGGGGATTAAGGAAAGATTCTAGCTAAATTGACGTCATCTTTCTTCTGGATCAAAGCGCTGTGAGCGAAGATTCCTATAAGCTGATGGTATCCTGTTTGGTGGTGAACACGAGGTATTTCTTAAATGGCGGGAAATAGATGGGCGTGCCATGGGAACTGTCAGTAGTGAAAGTGAAGGTTACACGTAACACCAGTAGCAGATCTTGGTTTGACAGCCGACAATTTATGCATTGCATCGATTGTTGAATTGTTTGTTTTCTTTTTGGAATTTCTGGGAGCTACGAGCTCGATTATCCAGATTTTCCGCCGACGAAGCCCTGGAAAGCATAGTCCGGAAGGGGGAGAGTGGTGGATTGGACCTGAAGGGACCAAAATCAAGAAAAAAAATAGAGATAGAGAGAACATTGTGCTAAACTTGTCCGACAAAAAAGTGACGCATTTGACTAGTTCGACACCGGAAATATTTGACATTGACAGGTTGGGTCTAAGCGCTGCTACATGATGTATGGAGGTATGAATATTCGTGGTAGACTCGTCAAAAGGAACTGGCCCAGGGACTATTATTTCAAATTTTGTTTCTATCTTTAGATTTAAATTAAAATAAAATTACTTAAAGTTCAGTTTTCTACAATTATGTAAAACTAATTTAAATTACTGCAAAATACTACGACAAACATATTATCTGCTAAGTAATTACCGTTTATATTCATCATAGTCATGTTTATTTTTCCAACTCCAGAATAATTTTGCAGTCTTTATGTTTTCATAGATTTACTCGCTTTTGTTTATAGAGAACTAAATGTGAATACATAGTGTTTAAAATTAAATTAATAATAGAATTGGGAACATTTTTTGTTCTAATTTAAATTAATTTCTATGCGTTTTATGATTCTACGAAAAACTGCACAAGATAACAATATTTTACATTTTTATTAAACAAGGAGGGCTATGAATAAAGCCTTCTTGTTGTATGACCCTATATAGGGTGTCCGAGTTTCGTTGCAGTTGCATAGTATCTTGGTTATTATTAGAGATAGGGATTAGTGGTTTTCGCGAAGTGTTGCAACTTTTTGAAGAATAGGGCGTTATTGCTTTTTTCAAGATGTGAACTGCATCAAACATATGATGTTTCTTAAGGAACACTCTGTATGTTTTTAAATCATTAAACTATGTCCAATGAGAGCTTTTAAAAATATACAATACCTACCTAATAGTTACTTCATATTTTTAGACCCTCCATCGCTGTTTCAAATTTTGAACTTAAATTTCGCATAAAGGGCCTTGATATAGACTTTATAGTAAAAGAATAAAGTTAACGCTTAGTTTATAATTTGAAAACATTTTACAGAAACATCTTAGTTTAAGCTATTTCACCTCGCCCAGCATCCTTATTTCCCCCTCGATTTTCTAATTTTTTTCATGTATTAATTAATAAAAAACTAAATATTTCGGATTGGTGCCAGTCCGTTGATACTCAAAAAAGGGTACAAAATAACTATGTATCCTTGATTTTTAAAAAATATTCGATTTAAAACAAAAATCTAACAAAACCGTTTATAAAACTATTACGTATAAAATTTAAATATTGATAATAATGTTGGTCTTAAATCTTTTAGTGTCATCTTTCGTTTCATCAAAAAGTAGCAATAGTTTGCGAAAACCGCAAGTCTCTATCTCTAATAATTACCAAAACTGGCATAAACACATTGTATCTATAGTCACCGCGGCTTCAAAAAGCTTGGATTTCATTTCCAAGCCCAAAAGTATTTTTCTCCTTCCAATTTATACACTTTGTATGTGTTCCAAATTCGACCCTCTCTGGAATATTGTTCTCATGTCTGGGGAATGGCATCACCTACAACCCTCAGCATTCTTAATGCCATTCAGAGAAGAGCTGTTTGTCTTATTAATCATCCTTTACTTACTCAAAGACTTCCTTCTCTTACCCATCGTCGTTCTGTGCGAGATCTATCGCTCTTTTATAGATACTTTTACGGCTTCTTTTCCGACGAATTATCCAGTATAGTCTTTCCTCTTGCAGCTCCCTACAGAGAAACTCGTGGTGCCGCACGTATGCATCCCTATACGGCCCAACTGTGCAGGCCCCGAACTTCCCATTTCGTTCGTTCTTTTATCCCTAGAGTTTCTAGGCTGTGGAAGCTAATGCCAGCGAAGGTCTCTCCTTCTCCTCCAAATCTTCAAGTTTTTAAGTCCCGTGTTAACAAACTTCCTCTTACCTTGCTTAAGACACCCACGGTACATTAGTATTTAGGCTTTCAACCTTCGTGGATTGTCCAAAGATAAAAAAAACCTGTAATTGCAACGAAATACAGACACCCTGTATATTTATGCACCTTCCGTATTTAAAAAGAAAACAATAAAGTTTGAACCAAACGGTGCCGTATGTCGAGCTGTTTTAGGAAAATACTAAGATAATAAAATTGATGCATCCTGTCAATAAAATGGGTTTTATAGATCAAAACAGTGTAAATGTAACGAAGATATTTCCGTTTTATAATGATTTGTTTGTATCTTTCGTTTCCTCAAGCAATTGTCAAGTAGATTTTTATTTGTCGGAAATATGATAAATAAAAGATTTTAAATTTTTCAAAATTAACAAAAGGCATGCCCAGTAGCGTAGTTAGGCGTAGGTAGTCGCCTACGGCACGTGCCTGGGTGGGGGCTCGCGGCAAGATGAAGGTCTGGAATGTGATTTAGAAAAATACCGAAATGAAAGATGCGGACGGTCTTGGAGGCCCAAATTTGTAAATTAGGGGCACCGCAAAACGGTAGAACGTGTTAAAAAAAGTAAAAACAATTGGGAGAGGAGGGGACTTTTTTTAGCTCCTCACACAAATTTTTCGTCATGAAAGAGGCGTTGCGGACACGACTTCGCCTAATGTTCTATTCTATTTCTATTTTTTTTCTTGGTTTTGGTCCCTTCACGTCCAATCCACCACTCTCCCCCTTCCGGACTATGCTTTCCAGAGCTTCGTCGGCGGAAAATCTGGATAATCGAGCTCGTAGCTCCCAGAAATTCCAAAAAGAAATCAAATAATTCCACAATCCATGCAATGCATAAATTGTCAGCTGTCAAACTAAGATCTGCTACTGGTGTTACGTATACATTTTCACTACTGACAGTTTCCATGGTACGCCCATTTATTTCCCGCCATTTGAGAAATACCTCGTGTTCACCACCAAACAGGATACCATCAGCTTATAGGAATCTTCGCTCACAGCGCTTAGATCCAGAAGAAAGATGCCGTCAATTTAGCGTGAATCTTTCCTTGATCCCCGAAGGTAAAAAACGTTCGTACGACACCTATAGTTGCCACTCCGGGAAGGACTTTGTAGTCCCCTACACATGTCCGCACTGTCCGGAGGTCAAACAAAGAGTTCCTTCGCCTAATTTTGGTCACGCAACGCCACTGGGCATGCGTTCGAAACTCTGAAGGTAGGCTTGGATGCAAATTTGAGAGTAAGACTGATTTGCATAGAAACGCGCTGTCAGTTCAGTATAGTATACACACGGACGCATTCGCGACTATGTGACCATTTGCCCTAAATGATATTGCTGCAACGTAAAAATTTATAAATTCCTTTTTTAACGTTTTACTTTACCTACCTATGTTCAAGTTTGTAAATTCTTATTTCAGATATTAAAAGCCATTTTACCATAGTCACAATATTTAGGAAAGGTCCGGAAAGCCGCCACCAGCAGCTAACGCCACGCCGCTCACTGTCCTAATTTCTAAACGCAACCTCTAATCGGTCCGATATCTATCACTCTTTACAAACATTAAAACTATGATGCTAACTTAACTGATTTGCCCCCTGCGAAACCGCTCCTAATCCAGCAGTCGTTGAAAAACATTTTAAATGTAGGTTGATGTTATTTTTCTTCTGTGTAAATTCAAACGTAAGTTCCAAACATTACTATTAATTTGCATTATTATTAATATATCAAAAGGTAGGTGAATAATTATTGTTTTTTATAATGCAATAATAAAATACTATGTTTTGTAAAGTTTTTAAAGAAAATTGCAATTTAAAGAAAAAATGCAAGATCGCCCAGACAAAATTGCTTTGGTCAAGGTGGCACAAAACCATATATAGGCGATTAACCTGTGTAGATATTTAAAATTTTATTAGTAATAAAAATAATTTAATTTGTCTAGTTTATTTTTTTTTAAGAAATGTGGTAAAAATATTCAATTTTTTTTTGTTGGGTATTACCTTTTAGTCTTATTGTCATAATTTTATTATTTAAAAAATCTGAATGTCTAGAACTTATAATAAGTAATAAATAACAAGTTATATGGTTTAATTGGTATAAGAATATTTTATTTTATAGTAAGAATCTAGTGGGCGGTCTTGTCCACTCTGAGTGATCGGGCATCTCCGCCCATCGGTGGGATCCTAAAAACACAAGGTTTTTAACCGATAACTTGAACTTATTTAAAAATTAAGCATATCTTAGTACAAACAATATTTTTGAGCAATTAACGCCCCTTTAATAGAGACTTATATGTTACCAACACTTCACAACGTTCAAAATAGCCTAAAAGCCTACTCCCACTCAGAGTACTCAGTATTCTGAATAGTAATCAGAATACATTTTGCCGGTATTCGATTACATTTTTTTTTATCTTTAGACAAACCACGAAGGCTAAAAGCCTAAATACTAACGTACCGTGGGTGTCTTCAGCGAGGTAAGAGGGAGTTTGTTGACACGGGACTTTAATACTGGAAGATTTGGGAGGGACGGAAAGACCTCCGCGGGCAGCAGGTTCCACAATCCTGTCCAGTTGAACCGTATAGGGATGCATACTGCGGAACCACGAGTTTCTCTGTTGGGAACCGTGAGTGGAGGAACTATACTGGACAATTCTTCAGAGCAGAAACCATGAAAGTACCTATAAAAAGCGATAAATCCCCCACAGCCCGACGATGGGCAAGAGAGGAAAGCCTTTCTGTAAGTAAAGGATCATTAATGAGACAAATAGCTCTTCTTTGAATAGAATCAAGAATGCTTAGGATT
This sequence comes from Listronotus bonariensis, assembly GCA_014170235.1. Lineage (NCBI taxonomy): Eukaryota > Metazoa > Arthropoda > Insecta > Coleoptera > Curculionidae > Listronotus > Listronotus bonariensis. The sequence continues at coordinate 23,210 of JACEGR010008403.1, forward strand.
GCGGGGGACGCCATGCCCCAGATATGAGAACAATATTCCAAGGGAGGTCGGATTTGGGACACAAATAAAGTGTATAAATTAGAAGCGGAAAAATACTTTTGGCTCGAAAAAGAAATCCAAGCTTTTTTAAAGCTGCCGTGGCTATAGATTCAATGTGTTTATGCCAGTTAAGGTTACTTTCAAATGTGATGCCTACAAGATTGAAGATGTCTTTGCTCTGTAAAACTTGGCCGCTCATAAGTAGAGGATGAGTATTTAATGACTCTTTTTCGCGACAAGGAACATAATTGTGTTTTGGATGCATCAAAATGGACGACATTTTTGGCGCCCCAATCCAATATTAAGTTAAGATCTTGCGAAAGAAATATCTGCATCGGTCTGCGTTTGTTTTCCAAGTCAGGTTTATGGGTTTAGGAACCTGAAAACAGGAGTGAGTGTGTTTGGTATTCGGCAGAATACTTTTTGGTTAGTATTCGGGATTCTGTATTCGAATACCGGTGTAAGCAGTATTCGAATACCAAAATTGTCATGAGTAGAATACTTAAAAGGAACAAAAAGTAGGGAAAAGTAGAAAAAATGAGGTGAGGACCATTTTTTTGCTCTTAACATTTTTTATCCTCGGTTTTGTTTTATTTTCGTTGGTAGTATTCGAATCTTTTTTTTCAGTATTCAAATACCGATGCCGGGTGTTCGGGAATACCGAGTATTCAAATATTTTTTTCCGGTATTCGTATTCGTATTCGAATACCGATTTTCAGTATTCGACCCAACTCTGCTCCCACTTGGGGTTTTTACCCGTGACGTATAAGTCGTTACCCATCAACTGACTGTCGAGTTTTTTAAGGACCCTAGTAAAACCATATCCATCCACATTTCAATCAGCTTTTGGTAGTACCTTCCGTAAATTTACGTAGGGAATTCTGTCAAAAACGCGTCACCCATAGGGAAAAATTAGAACCAGTCTTAATTTGGCGGGCGAAAACGCATGAGTTTTAACCCCTTACCCATGACTCATAGGTGTAAATCGAGAAAGTCAAAGCATTTCACCCGGGGTGGAAAAACCCCTAGGTGGGCATTGGTCATAAGTGAGCGCGGCTTTCCGGACCTCTTCTAATTTTTAAAAAGCATACATTATTGCCAAATGACCTTTAAAGAAACTTTTGGATGGGAAAAACCCCTTTAATTCGAACCGATAAAAAATTTTGTACGTCTTTTTATAAAAATATGGAAACGATCATAAAGTACGACAAAAGAATAAAACCTTTATGATAAACCTTAAGCATACTTGATAAGCCCCGGTATATTCCCAATCGCTTCCAATATTATTCAAACGTTTTTTATAAGAAGCTTTTCTTTTACGTTTCCTCTGCCTTTTAGAGGGAACTCGTGTCCTTTCTTAAAAGGATCCATCCACTGCAATTCGCCCTTCCTCGCATAAGGGCTGCTCGTCATATTTCTCGGTTTTTATTCAATTTCTTAAGTGTAATGATATTAGCTTTTCGGGGTCTAAGGGTATTTTTCCTTTCTGTCTTTATGTCTGACTTGATAAATATTTAAATTTTTGTTATCAACAAAATTATATAATAAGAAAAAGATTCTATATTACTGAATTTTACGATTCCCTGATAACTCCTTTTCTATGTCTCGCTGAAGTCAATAAATTAATTTCTTGTTTCTAAGGTCATATGGTCAATGTCAACCACATACATAATTTATTTTGGATTATCACCTGTACAGGTAGGATGCGCACTAATAAACGCAACCACTACCGCCAGCCGATTGCCCAGGGTCTATCCAGAAGAGAAAGGAGAGCAACATATCAAAAAATCAGATGACCTAAAATTCGTTCTCGAAAACATTGCTACCTCTTATACTATATTAACAACAAAAACTCCCTTCAAGATCTACTCTCATGCAAAAACTCCCTTCGCGAGATTGGAGAGAATACACTGGGTCATAATTTTTCTCGACCAAAATACATTGAAATCTAAAAAGAAACCACATACCCGCAGTTCAGAAAGTTAAATAGAGACGTATAATCGTACAATGGTCAATGCAACCTAAAGCAAATTCATTTTGCTGAATATGTTCATTACCACGCCCGACTACACACTTTAAAAGGGCTATGATCATCCGCAGTTAGTGCATAGTCCTGATTAGGTCCAAAACATTCAGCAAAATGAATTCCCTCCTAAGCAAGCAACCCTTGGTACAATTAGTAAATACATTCATGCGGTTGTCTGCATCGCAAAGCATCATAATGTTTCGCTTTCGCGGCCATGTATCTGCCGAGGCGCAAGGTTTTATTGTAAAATATACGCAATTACATAAACTTGTTTTGTTTTTAAATTAACTTAGGTTATATTAACGTGCAATATGTTTTGCAACTTTTTTTTATAGGTAGCTTTTTCTTTTACGTTTCCTCTGCCTTTTTAGAGGGAACCCGTGTCCTTTCTTAAAAAGGATCCATCCAGTGCAAATTCGCCCTTCCTCGCATAAGGGCCGCTCGTCATATTTCTCGGTTTTTATTCAATTTCTTAAGTGTAATGATATTAGCTTTTCGGGGGTCTAAGGGTATTTTTTCTTTCTGTCTTTATGTCTGACTTGATAAATATTTAAATTTTTGTTATCAACAAAATTATATAATAAGAAAAGATCTTATATTACTGAATTTTACGATTGCCTGATATCTCCTTTTCTATGTCTCTCTAAAGTCAATGAAGTAATTTCTTGTTTCTAAGGTCATATGGTCAATGTCAACCACATACATTTTATTTTGGTTTATCACCTGTACAGGTAGGATACGAACTAATAAGCGCAAACGCTACCGCCAGCCGATTGCCCAGGGTCTATCCAGAAGAGGACATATCAAAAAATCAGCCTATCTAAAATTCGTTCTCGAGACATTGCTACCTCCCATACTATATTAATATACAAAACTCCCTTCAAAATCTATTATCATGCGAAAACTCCCTTTGCGAGATTGGAGAAAATACACTGGGTCATAATTTTGCTCAACCAAATACATTTTAAATCTAAAAGAAACCACATACCCGCAGTTCAGAAAGTTAAATAGAGACGTATAATCGTACAATGGTCAATGCCTGCAACCTAAAGCAAATTCATTTTGCTGAATATGTTCATTACCACGCCCGACTACACACTTTAAAAGGGCTATATTCATGCGCAGTTAGTGCGTAGTCCTAAATAGGTCCAAAACATTCAGTAAAATGAATTCCCTCCTAAGCAAGCAACCCTTGATACAATTAGTAAATACATTCATGCGGTTGTCTGCATCGCAAAGCATCATACTGTTTCGCTTTCGCGGCCATGTATCTTGGCGAAGGCGCAAGGTCTTATTGTGAAATATACGCAATTACATAAACTTGTTTTGTTTTTAAATTAACTTAGGTTATATTAACGTGCAATATGTTTTGCAACTTTTTTATAGGAAGCTTTTTCTTTTACGTTTCCTCTGCCTTTAGAGGGAACTCGTGTCCTTTCTTAAAAGGATCCATCCACTGCAATCTCGCCCTTCCTCGCATAAGGGCTGCTCGTCATATTTCTCGGTTTTTATTCCATTTCTTAAGTGTAATGATATTAGCTTTTCGGGGTCTAAGGGCATTTTTTTCTTTCTGTCTTTATGTCTGACTTGATAAATATTTAAATTTTTGTTATCAACAAAATTATTTTCTGTTGCCGAATAAGCAAAAGATCTTATTACTGAATTTTACGATTGCTTAATATCATCATATCTATGTCCCTGTAAACTTTTTTTCATTATTTTTATACTTTTGTGTATTTCTAAGTATTTAAGCAAAGAGACGATTGTCAATTTTTTTTCCTGTCCTAATTTTAAAGAGCATTTGAAATGCTACTAAACCTAAATTAAAAGGTAATTAGTTTATCCATTAAATTTAAAAATTAGGAATCTCACTAAAGTTGACACGCTTCTTTTATTGCAATTGAAATAAACAGGGCATTTCCATTTAAAATACCAAAAATCTTACATGTAGCGCAAAACTGGAAAATCTGGCAACAACTACAGTATCGCTGTTTAATTCTATTTGCCCAGAACCCTTAAATGCCAAAATTTGTAAACGCAGCTTAAGTGGTTTTAGAGATATTTGAACGCATCTAAACTTCTTACCTAAAATGTGGTGTTGTCACATCTTGGCAGCTAGTAAAATGGAATTTTGTAAATTTGTGAGACTTATTAAATTTAGCCTGCGCAATTTATGGCAATGAAAATAAATAGGACATTTCATTAAAAAAAAAACGAAAAAGGATTCGTGTAGCACAAAACAGGGAAATCTGGCAACGGTGCCAATATTACCATTAAACACCTCATGACCGATAGCTTGCAGATACCAAATTTGGTAAATGTAGATTTAGTGGTTTTAAAGATATTTAGGAGTTGCAGTACTTTTTACTAACCCAGTATAAAGAGGTAAAGTTTGTTACTTTTGTGTGTTTGCAAGGGCTAATCTCCGGAAATACTGAACCGATCATAGGTAAATCTCTTTACTACCAGAAATCTACACCATTCAGGAAGTGCCACAGGTTATATATTTTATTATGAGTGTACGCAAAAGGTTTAGAGAAAAAGTATAGTTAACGCTCTACGAAGTAAGGGCATCGGGTCGGCTAGTAATAAAAAAACAGGTCAAGGTAACTAAAACCGTTTAAAAACTGAGTACAATCCTTAAATTTCCAAATTAATTTACTTAAAGTAAATTTATACCGGATTAGCTAACACAACACAAAGGCAATGTGAGGAAAAGAGACAGTCTAACTAAATACCGGCATGTAAACATGCGTGACTAATAGTGCTTGTTTTGTTATTGCATTACTGGCCGATATACCAAAACCTATTGCTCATGCAGTATTCTGAGTTGCTCAACTATGTATAATCAAAGAATACCAATCCATAGAACCCCACAAGTGAGATTTCAGCGTACCCTAAAAATTTTAGTACCTACCGCGACGAACAGATGGCGAAAGTAGTACGATGTCGCTTTGCTAATACGATTACCATCAGAAATTGATAGCAGTCGCTGACGAGCAGTCGGCCCGATCAGTTAGAGTGAGGATATACGCAAAATTTAATAAAAATAAAATCCCCGATAAATGGTAGTATCCATAAGATTATTAAATTTATTATTTCAGAATAGGATATATCGATGGGTTTTTGACAAAACATCGTAAGCGACATTCGCCAGTTTTACGAGAAACGTTTTTTTTTTCATTGGCTTTATTTCAGATGAAGATATGTTCTATATTGGTTCGGCGGTTCATTTAATTAATGGTAGTTATTTGGGTACACGCCAAAAATAAATTAATAGTACCAAAAAACCAAAAAAATAAAGCAAGTAAATCGAGAACTAAAAATCGACGTTTTGGTGGCAAGTCTGCCACCGTTGTCAAGATAAATTAAATAAAAATAAAAATTAAAAATTAACTATTATTTAGGTTTAGAATTTTAAAATTTTTAGCTTTTTTAGGAGATTCTGAAAATTTTGACATTAAATGTTAAATATGTTTGTTTTGTAATTCAAATTAAGAAGAAATCTAAAATAAAAACATTCAGATCTCGGTTTTTCTTTAAAAATAACGCGATGGGAAGAAAAAATCGTTTCCCGTAAAATTGGCGAATGTCGCTTACGATGTTTTGTAAAAACGCATCGATATATCCTATTCTGAAATAATAAATTTAATAATCTTATGGATACTGGGTCCATTTATCGGGGATTTTATTTTTATTAAATTTTGCGTATATCCTCACTCTAACTGATCGGGCCGACTGCTCGTCAGCGACTGCTATCAATTTCTGATGGTAATCGTATTAGCAAAGCGACATCGTACTACTTTCGCCATCTGTTGGTCGCGGTAGGTACTAAAATTTTTAGGGTATGCTGAAATCTCACTTGTGGGGTTCTATGGATTGGTATTCTTTGGTATAATCTCAGCTCCAATAAAAAAAAAGGACGGATAAATATTTGAGCCGTTACTTTTTATATATTTAAGCTACGATTCGTCGATGAAAAAAACTCCAATGAAAAATGACATTACCGTGAAGTTTAATTTTTCGAGTACAAGCGCCATCCCGCGAAAATTTAATTCCCATTTCAATTTATTACCTTTGTTTTTTATTTTGTTCTTTTTGTGTCAAAATCATATTAAATTTACGTTTCACCTAACGTGATGTCACCGGAAAATATTAAATTTCAGGCGAAATTGGCTTTCGTTAATAATTAATTTTAGTAAAAAAATGTTAAACCCTTTTGAAATCCAGTGTTTGATGTTTAATTTTAATTGATTTTGTCATCGTCAGGAAACTGGATACTTTTAAGGGAAAATGTTTTATTTCCAGCTCCTTTTAAATCAAAATAACATTTTTTGTTTATTTATGAGTGGAATTACACAAAAGTATACATTAAAAATTATATTAATAAATTATTAGGGAGCGTCCATAAATTACGTAAGACATTTAGGGGGAGGCGGTCGAGGTGAATTTTTACCAAGTCTTACCATGGGGGAAGGGGGGTCTGTACAAATATTACGTAATTTTCCAGTAGCTAGAAACAGAAAAAAAATTAACGAACTTTAGGGCAGGTCCTACCCAGAAAAATGTAATGCAGGGGCGCATTCAGAATCGACGCCCGGTAATTGCCCGACATGCGCACATGAGGACATGCGCAATAAGCAAGACCTTATCAAAACTAAACACAAGGAACAAATTCGTTTGCCAAGGTCAAGGTTGGGGTAAAGTTTACCCCAATTTTGTCGAAACTGAATGCGCCCCAGTGTTATTTTTTGGGTAAAGGACCTTTGTTTTTTTGCTCTTCAAAAGTATTTTGGTTAAAAATGAATTTTGGTTTGACAAATGGTGCCTTTTTGCTTGTTTATAAATCTCACGTGTGATTAGGGGTTGGGGGTCGTTAAAGAAAATTTCACTAGGGGAAGGAGTTGTTAAAATTTAAAAAAACACCTCACGTAATTTATGAACCTCCCCATATCATAGGCAACTTAATATACACAAGTCCACAAAACAAAAACTTCCTTTTAACATAGGCTGTTGATATTTGAAAACCAGCAATACTTGACGTATTCGAGTAGCGTACTAATACTTTGTTAAATGTAGAATTAATTTTAGTGAAAATTTGTTAAAAGGGTGTTTCGTTTAAAAAATACCAATACTGTGTCCAAACCAAACCTTTTTTTTCGATTTTTTTGTACCTTGTACAGGGGTAAACTTATTACGTGTATAAATAAAGTAAGGACATCTACATATGTGTATATCCATTTTTAAAATCAATAAACTAGACACATCACCATAAAATCTAATAGACTAGCCTTAAATTCTGGCGTATTAGACGATTTAACCGAAAATGACTCGTTTTGAATTTTTAAGTGAAACACCGTGTATATTTTAATATTTTTGGATTCCTTAAATCTTTTAAATAGTAATTTGACATCTTTAAAGGTTCTTACGCTTTCTTGATTTTTTGATAACCATTTGTAGTATTGTAGTATGTAGTATTAAATCTAGGTGACTATGATTCTTTATTTAAGAGTTTATTTTTAGTCCGAAGGCAAAAAAATATAAAAATTAAAAAGAGCTACTACTTAAAACTTGCATTCTTGCCTCTTTTTTTTATTTTTGAACAAAACCACGAAGGCTAAAAGCCTAAATACTAAGGTACCGTGGGTGTCTTAAGCTAGGTAAGAGGTAGTTTGTTGACACGGGACTTAAATACTTGAAGATTTGGGGGAAGGAAAGATTTCCGCGGGCAGCAGGATCCACATTTTAGAAACTCTAGGAATAAAAGAACGAACAAAGTGGAAAGTTCAGGGACTGCCCAGTTGGACCGTATAGGGATGCATACGCGCGGCACCACGAGTTTCTCTGTTGGGAACCGTGAGTGGAGGAACTATACTGGACAATTCTTTAGAGCAAAAGCCATGAAAGTACCTATACAAAAGCGATAAATCCCCCACAGCCCGACAATGGGCAAGAGAGGTAAGCCCTTCTGTAAGTGAAGGATCATTAATGAGACGAATAGCTCTTCTTTGAATGGAATCAAGAATGCCTAGGGTTGTGGATGACGCCATGCCCCAGATATAAGAACAATATTCCAAGGGAGGTCGGATTTGGGACACATATAAAGTGTATAAATTAGAAGGTGAAAAATACTTTTGGCTCGAAAGAGAATTCCAAGATTTTTTGAAGCCGTCGTGGCTATAGATACATGTGTAATATTCACAAAAACAAATAATCAACATACTCGCGTCCCCAAAATTTTACCTCGCGTGCAATTTGTGGCACGCGTGCCATTGGTTCGCCATCCCTGCTGTAAAACTTATGGATTGTCTAATAGATTCGTTGAACCGGGTGTCATAGATTTTACTAAAAAAAGCTAATTTATTAATTAAGTTTCTATTATTATTAATATTTTACGTTATATAGTTTACAAGGTGAAAATAATTCTAAATCCATAATTTTCCAGGTGCACAGATTGCCGGCGTGCATACGTCAGACAAAAGCCTTTATTTTCAAGATTCATGCATATACATGTAAGCTAATTACGCAAAGCGTATTACCTGAGTAAACCACTAAATCTTTAATGCTGAATTAACTCTAAACGTCAAATTAGGTGTAGATGAAGGAGGAGATGTATGGCTTGTATAGAAACGAGTTTTCGTTTGTGTGAAGTGGCTGCGAATATGCATTTTGAGAGTGAAATATGCGCGTTTTCACTCTTACTAATTTGAGGGGCAAAAAGGGACATGTGCACATTTAAAATAAATAAATATATATACACAGGGTGATTCACGGTCGATGGTAGGTGAGACGTTTATGGAAAACGAAACATGGAATTTTTCTGAAAATTTAGCATCTTACATTTTCTTACCTGTTCTATCGATCTAAAATATTTTCAGCATTGCGACGTTGCCGCTTTTATCAAAATGTCCTAGAAACTATATTTTGTTAAATGGAACACCCCTTATATTAACAAGTTTTTATATTCGCCCTTTATTATAATACTTTTTGTTACTATTGCCCTATACCTACCTCTATCGTTTTTCTGATAAAAATAATTTGTGTTAAATATGGTCCAAAACATGGCCCTAATTAAACTTAAGTAAATTAGTGCTCTCAATTCATGAAAAGTTGATGATTTTGTGGTAGTTTAGACAGACACGATGTATTTAATTTACACCGAGAAATTGACTCCATATCATACAAGGCGTGCTAAAATTACTATTATTTCCGTTATTCTTAAAAGGAGTCAAAAGATCATTTTTTTAAATGAAACCCCTGTATATTACTCAATAAAATTAAAGATGAAGAAGAAGATGACATATCATGTCCCTATAGTCTTAAATCATCAAGATTTTTAATAAATCTTGATGGTTTACGCTTTTTTGTAAAAAAATATGTTTTAAAGAATTTAATGTTAAGTAACCATGGAAATATCAAGCTTATGACAGTTTGGTGACTTTGAATTTTATCAAATTATTTATTTTACACGGACAGTGTGATCGAATGATTGCCAGAAGTTGCAAAAATTTAACCAAATGTATCCTAAATTAAGACCAATGAACGAGAGGAAGTAGTAAAATAATTAAATTAACATGTGAAAGTACAGAAAATAACATAATTAGGACGAATTAAAATAACAAAATTGTAAACAAAATAACAAATTTTTAAAATAAATGCTGAAAATGTCCATTACATTCTAAACATTTTAAAATGTGCTTTTGTACACGACTCGTGGTTGCTTTTTCAATTTGATGGGGATCCAGATCTTCAATACACCGCACTATTCGCCGTCGCAGTTCTTATTTAGTAGGCACTGGGTAATGTACAACCTTTCTTTTAAAACACCCAAAAAAAAGTCAAGCTGAGTGATCTCGGTGGCCAATCCCATGGCCAGCGCCTAAACAAACGATCGTCAAACATTTCGTAAAGTTCCCTGAAAACTTCCTGGGTACAATGAGCTGGCGATCCGTCCAGTTGGAACCACGAATTCCTATATTCCTCTAAAGACAAATTATCGACATAAACGGTAACAGTGTTCCTTAGTATTTTGAGATATCTCTGAGCATTGAGTGTGTCATCATAAATAAAAAAGCTAATTTTATTCTTCTTAAAAATACAGAAAACATTTAGTTCAAATTTTCTTGAAACCCCATTTTTTTATCACGTTTCATTTTGGAAGATTATTTTAAAGACTGTCAATAACTGTTTATAAGTTACTTATAAAAGTCACCAAAGTGTCATAAACTTGATATTTCCATGGTTACTTAAAATTAAATTCTTTAAAAAATTATTTTTCACAAAAAAAGCGGCTTATTAAGAAAACTTGATGATTTAGGTATAGGGACATGATATGTCATCTTAAAGCGTTCTTCGTCATCTTTAATTTTTTTTTGAGTAATATACAGGGGTTTTATTTGAAAAAATGATCTTTTGACCCCCTTTAAGAATAACGAAAATAATAGTAATTTTAGCACGCCCTGTATGATATGGAGTCGATTTCTCGGTGTAAATTAAATACATCGTATCTGTCTAAACTACCATAAAAACATCAACTTTTCATGAATTGAGAGCACTAATTTACTTAAGTTTAATTAGGGCCATGTTTTGGACCATATTTAACACAAATTATTTTTTATCTCGAAAACCGATAGAGGTAGGTATAGGGCAATAGTGACAAAAAAGTACTATAATAAAAGGGCGAATATAAAAACTTGTTAATATAAGGGGTGTTCCATTTAACAAAATAAAGTTTCTAGGACATTATGATAAAAGCGGCAACGTCGCAATGCTGAAAATATTTTAGATCGATAGAACAGGTAAGAAAATGTAAGGTGCTAAATTTTCAGAAAAATTCCATGTTTCGTTTTCCATAAACGTCTAACCTACCATCGACCGTGAATCACCTGTAAACTGTTAACGAGTTTACACTTGAGAACGGACAGAGATAGTACTGCCCGAAACGTTGTGTGAATAAATTAATAAAGACAATGGAAGTCCGAAATTCTTCTTTTACTACTCAATCATTGTCTTCCACATTCAGACATCTATAATCTTGTCTGTTGCAAACGAAGATTTTGTTTTTGATGCTCAGGATTGTTCAAATGTACAGATGAGCCACTAGAACAGTGGTCTTTGGTACTTGGGTCAGAGCTTATGCTTTTGTACAGCTTAACCTATAGCATATGTTACATTTAAAGAGGAGAGATTGAATTTTAAAACTAAAGAAGAATATACATTATGTTTCATTTAAAAGACCAAAATTGCCCTATATCGGAAAATCTGCCATTTCGTTTTTGTGTTAGCAAAATGTCACAAGCATTGGCGAAGATATAAAAAAATTCTGCAAAAACTACATCTTCATAACTTTATTTGTTCTAAAATTATTTGCGATCAAAATGGGTCAAAAGTCAGACATCCTGTATTTTTAACTGGACATGTCCCTTTTGAATGAATACTCATCAATTATAAAGAAATAATAGCAAGCTAAAACACTTTTGCGTTACATTTTAAAAACACTTATAAGACCTTTTTTGCTGGCAACCTGTTTACTTCAACACCAGAGTAAAAATATCAATTATAGCTTTGTACTGTGAAAGGTGTCCGAAAAGGGAACAAAAAAGGGTAAACCGGGATTTTTTCACGTTTGTCTGTTTTGTCTAAGGGTAATAAATGGAAGTTTGGTTATGTCTGGCGTGTGTAAGGAAAGAATTTCGATATTTAAAAAAAAAGGAATTTGTTGGTTCGATATTAGAAAAGAAATTTAATTTTAGGGGAGCGCTATAAAATCTTTAAACCTAAAATAAAAACTATAAAGTATCTGATCTGATGACATGCCTAATGATTATTAAGTTGCAACTTCTTCAACAACAACCCAATAACGTATGTCCTAAAAGTTTTGGCACAAAACTCATTGTCTTTAATGTTAACAAAAACAAAATAATATCAAGTAGCCTTTGAAAACAAAAGTTTATTTACTTTATTTACTGTCAGTTGAGATTTATTTATTTTGAAGTTTTCGCTTTAAGATGTCGTATAAATTAGAAATAAGAAAAAGTATCTACAAGTTAGTTGGGCGGATACCCAAAGCTGAAATCTGTCGAATATTCCAGAATGAAAACATTTCACGCAGAACCATTTATAGAACAATAGCGGAGTGCGAGCAGGGAATACCATGTCTGAATCTCCCAAAAGTGGAAGACCACGTGCATTTACCGCACAGAGGTCAGAGAGATTGGTAAGAAGAGCAAAAACCAGATTGGAATATCAACGAGGAGACTGGCTAGGCAATACAGATCTTCTAAGAGTACGATATCGTTGGAATTGAGGAGGAATGGTTTTAAATATCGAAAGAGACGTAAGTGCCCCAAATACTCTCAAGCGCAGCTTCTTCGTATACCAGATAAATATTGTGTGCCAAAACTTTTAGGACATACGTTAAAAAATATTGGCGATCATATTTTTTAACAAATAATCCCTGGGCCAGTGATGAAATAAACTTTATAAAAATAAAACTTTTAAAACCTTCTTAGGGGGTTTCTTTTAACGAGTCTACCACGAATATTCATACCATTATATATAGTATGTCCACGGATGGACTTTACAATAGGACAAATGGACCATAAATTTTAATGTTCAAGAAAGTCTTGTATGGCAACTGCTTTTTCTTCTTAAAAAACAAGATTCACGGTAATAAATTTGTTTTGTTTTGTACAGGGGCCAGGGGCGGTCATATCGACTTTCTGAGGGGGCCATAGGCCGAGGAAAAGTGTGAGAGTAAAAAAAAGGTCCTCTCATTCACTTGTCATATTTTTATGGTTTTTTTCATTCTTTAATTTATAAAGTTACAAAAGTCCTCCTTCCCACAATTAAAAAAAATGTCTTCACTTTTCAATTCCATCATCACCCTCGGACCAGCGGACCAACCCTGAGGGGGTCATTATCACCATTTAATGCCCAAATTCGCCATTAGATATGTATGAAATACAAAGGATGTGGCATCAAAGGGAGGGGCATGGCCCCCATGCCCCCTATGACCGCCCCTGACAGGGGCTTCAAAAACTACAAAAATGTGAAAATGGACCAAGACAAAAGTACATTTTTAAAATAATTTAGCAAAACGATAAATAAAAAAGGTTAAAAAAATTAAAGGATACCATATTTTAAAGATCACATAGAATAAACCATTTTTTTTCTTATTGTCACATTGTTTTAAATCATGTTTTACACCTTTTTTACGTAATTTACCTTAGTTCTAATACCACACAATAATTAATGTCAAAGTTGGATAAATATATTTAAATACAAAAAATATAAAACCAGGTAAATTACCTAAAACAGGTTCAAAACATGAGTAAAACAATTTAATACCAAAAATAATTAATAGTTTAAAAAACTAAAAAACACGCTTTTATATGCAACCGAACTAAAAATTAAAAATAATTTTTCATTAAAAAAATATTTTCACTTCATAGTAAAAAGCGTGGGGTGCTTAATATATTAAATGTTATAATTATTATATTTGCCAATATCTATGATGGAAAAGTTATGAAAAAATAGTAAAATGCACCCCACGCTTTTTACTATGAAGTGAAAATATTTTTTTAATGAAAAATTATTTTTTAATTTTTAGTTCGGTTGCATATAAAAGCGTGTTTTTTAGTTTTTTAAACTATTAATTATTTTTCATTTTTAGTTCGTTATATTGCACAAAATTCTTAATATAACAGTAAATTAGAACATTCTATTTAATTAAGCAGCAAAAAGAAAATAACCAGCCCCTATGAAATGACAATGGTAGCAAATTTTAAAATTTGCAAAAGATTGCAACTCACTAAAAAATTTCTTCTTCATTAAGTAGCAAAGTTTCAAATTTTGCCAACAGATGGCAATCAGGCAATGTTTGGACCGTTGCCAACATTTTGCAATCCACTAAAAAATTTCTTCTTCATTTAATAGCAAAGTTTGAAATTTTTCCAACAGATGGCATCCTAGGTGTTGTTTTTATAATATAATGGAATTTTTTTCCTGGCGATTAAAAAAAAGATAAAGGGATACTGTTTGCAGATTATTGCATTGTCATGGGTCCTTAATACGTGTGCAAAGTTTCAAAGAAATCGAATAGCTGGAAGTTGGTTAAAATTAGGCTCAAAGATTCCGTTACATAGCCAGATTGATAGATAGCATACAACCCAAGTTAATAAAAGCGTGTTA
>JACEGR010008404.1:0-37436 GCA_014170235.1 Listronotus bonariensis
ATGTTACCCATCTATTATTGATCTGTAACACCTTAGAAACGGAATATGTTATGGTAGCAATAATACCTGCTATCACACCTAGGGCATTATAAGCGGGCATTATGATAATGCCCGCTTATAATGCCCTAATGCGCTAATATGGAAATTTTATTGCTTATCCAATTTTATTTCTCTCACAATAAAGATCAAGTTTATACAAAAACATATGTATTAAAATAAAATCCATAACTTACCAGTTCCTGAAAATATGCCATTAAAACGGTTTCGGTTATTTGAAGAATTGCGTTCGCATCTTTCCAAATACCAAATATGCCATACTCCCGATCATACTGTTGCCTTGATTTAACTGGCAAAAGATTTTCGGTCGCTTTTATGGCCTTTTCTCTTATATTTTGTGGAATTTCTTCCATTTTGAGCAAATCGTTAAATAAAAAATGCCAACTGACAAATGATAGAAAAATCAAAGTCAAACTTAACACCAGTCATTATCTACTTACGTATAGAGGTACAGGTGCAACTTATTTTTATATTACGAATAAATAATGTAATTAGTCATTGAAAAACTCTTTTTGGGTAAAACGTAAAGCATTGTATGCACCACGGGCTTTACTGGACTATAATGCCCATCAGGTCGAAATCTAGCCCTTGGGCCAGAGGCCCTCGGGCTATTTCGACCTTCAGGGCATTATAGTCCTAGTAACGCCCTTGATACATAAATAGCTATTAAAATTACATACACAAAAAGTCATTTTGTGAAGCAGTGGCGTAGGTAGAGGTGTTGGAGCCCGCGGCGGCAAGTGAAGTCGGGGCCTATAGCTTTTGTTTTATAAAAAAGTTGGGGAGCAAAAAAGGTCGGCACCTCCAAAATGGGGGACTGTCCCAGTGAAATAATATAGTATAATATTGTTTCTTATGCTCGGGGTCCCCCGTTGCTATACTTTTTCTTCGGTAAGTAGGAACAAAGTGGAGAAAATTCTTCGCAGGACTTCGCAGGGCTCGAAACAAAAGCACCAAGATAGGATACAAGGGTGGCGAACCTCGACGTCCTGTAGGACTAAGAAAAAATCGGGATAGGAGTAGGGATTCCATTGTAGCGTGTTTTATCGGTTTCCGCAGAGCCGTGAAGTGCTTACGAATTATACAGGGAAGATCTCCGTAGAGATCGACACCGAAATTAACAACTGCTGACCACGGTGTCTCGAAGGAAACAGGAAAAAACGTGAAGAAACAGGGATTTTGGGGATTGTGCGCCATAGCAGAAAGATGAGATTATTAAGAACTCCAGAGAAAAGACAGCTGTTTCCCAGGAGGCGTGCATACGGAGGCACTGTGCTAGTAAGAAATTTCAGTACCGTTGGTGCCTATTAAAAAGTGAGCTAGCCGGGGACAAGGCTAAGTAGGCCGACATTGAAAAGTTATTGCTAAAAAGCAGAAGCCAAGGCTCTTCAAAAAGACCAGATGCGCCGCGTAGATTATAACATACCAACATTTATGCAATAGAAGTGAAGCCAATGAAAGCTGATAAAAACGGTAAAGGCAACTCAAAACTATTGAAATTATAAAGTATGGATTAACCTTTCACCATTTCAGCAAATATTTTATTTACAGCTCGCGTAAGAAAGCGAGATCCAAGAAAAATAAAGCTTTTCTATATTTTTATATTGAATTTTTTGGTATTGTTTTGTTTGTATTATGTAGGCTTTTTTTCTTTTTGTCAATAAAGTATAACACATTCTTTCGTAAAACATTTGATTGGTGTGAAACATTGAAAAAGAAAAAAATATAATCTGAGCCGTTCTATTCAAAAGGTTTAAAAAATAAATTTAAGTGTTTATTTTTTAAAAGCAAATAAAGTGGGTAAATCAATTTAACATGATCACGGCACTCTAGGTAATTTTATTTTTTAAATAAAATTTTATTATTTTAATAAAACTGCAGCCGGAAAGTAAGATCGTGAGCACCAGGTTCTTCTTCACATCAACGACCTTCTCTCGTCCACAACAAATTCAATTCATAGTTTCGCCGACGATAGTACCCTTCACTTCAGTTTTCGGGTTTCTAAACTCATCACTAAACCTGTCTTGGAAAACAAACGCAGAGCGATGCAGATATCTCTTTCGCAGGATATTAATTTAATATTGGATTGGGGCGCCAAAAATCTCGTCCATTTTAATGCATCCAAAACACAATCATGTTCCTTGTCGCGAAAAGAGTCATCAAATACTCATCCTCTACTTATGAGCGACCAAGTTTTACAGAGCAAAGACACCTTCAATCTTGTGGGCGTCACGTTTGAAAGTAACCTTAACTGGCATAAACACATTGTATCTATAGCCACGGCAGCTTGAAAAAGCCTTAATTTCTCTTTCGAGCCAGGAAGTATTTTTCCGCTTTTAATTTATACACTTTATATGTGTCCTAATTCCGACCTCTCTTGGAATATTGTTCTCATATCTGGGGCATGGCGGCCCCCACAACCCTAAGCATTCTTGATTCTATTCAAAGAAGAGCTATTCGTCTCATTAATGATCCTTCACTTACAGAAAGGCTTCCCTCTCTTGCCCATCGTCGGGCTGTGGGGGATTTATCGCTTTTTATAGGTACTTCCATGGCTTCTGCTCTGAAGAATTGTCCAGTATAGTTCCTCCACTCACGGTTCCCAACAGAGAAACTCGTGGTTCCGAGCGTATTCATCCCTTAACGGTCCGACTGGACAGGCCCCGAACTTCGTCGGGCTGTGGGGGATTTATCGCTTCTTTATAGGTACTTCCATGGCTTCTGCTCTGAAGAATTGTTCAGTATAGTTCCTCCACTCACGGTTCCCAACAGATAAACTCGTGGTTCCGAGCGTATTCATCCCTTAACGGTCCAACTGGACAGGCCCCGAACTTTTCACTTTATTCGTTCATTTATCCCTAGAGTTTCTAGATTGTGGAACCTGCTGCCCGCGGAGGTCTTTCCTTTCCCCCAAATCTTCAAGTATTTAAGTCCCGTGTCAACAAACTCCCTCTTACCTCGCTTAAGACACCCACGGTACGTTAGTATTTAGGCTTTTGGCCTTCGTGGTTTGTCCAAAGATAAAAAAATCTTAGACTACTTGCGTACCGAGGGGTGAGGAGCGGATCGCTCAGGCCCCCGGTAGGAAGGAGCTTCCAAAAGAAGGAAAAGAGGGGCTCCCAGGTGGTTTAAAGAACGTAGTGTCCGAAAAAATCTTTTTAACGTCTTTCTTTTTATCTGAAGAACTTTTTTGCTTGCCAAAACATAAAAAATTAAAAATTAGGCCCAGCTCTCTTTTATTTAAAGCCCTTTATTTGGTTCTCAAAAATGATAAGGGGTTTCACTGACATTGTCGCCTTGGGCCCCGATACCTTTAAGTACGTCACTGTCTAAGACTATTTGCTGAAAATCAGATCCCATCTTGTGTTACAGTTTCCTGAAAGTTATATTTATTTACTGTTTTCGGTGACCTTTTTTTCGCCAAGGGAATTATACCTTTACGGCTCACAACTTTAAGATTAAGAGTTGTGCTTGTCATTCGGGGCTATAAATTAATTTGGGGTTGTTTTTGGACGCTATTTATTTAGCTAGAAAACGTCCTAGATAGTTCGTAAATGTTTTTAGGCTTTTAACACTGGGAGATGAACAAAATTCTATAAGAAGATAGATATTATGGATGATGTTATGAAATGAATTGAAATAAAATTTATTTAATAACCGTAAGACTGATTAATAGTATCGGTGTCGTCAAATAGATACAGGTTGTCCGCTAATTAATCTTACACGGAAAAACCACAGATTCCTCATGTCAAAATATTAAAATTTAACCAAACATACCTATTTGAAAAAGTTGATAATAAGGAAGATACAAGGCGTTAAAGTGAAAAAAATACTTTTAATTTTTTGGATAATTTTTGATATGTTTCGAATATTTTAGTAAAACTCGGTATCTTTTGTCTCCTCCGTGGCGCAGTGGACAAAGCGTTGATCTTCGAAGCCAGAAGTCGCCGGTTCGATTCCCAGCGAGAGACACATATATTTAGGTAGTAGTTATTTAAAAATAATGACCGTGATGGCACTACCGCGTTGTCTAAAAGGTGCTGTGAAATGCATAACTGCATGTTTCAGTGCTTGGACAACGTTGACGGAATAGGGGGAACGATGGGTTAAACATCCAATAACCCGACACTCACAGTACTTTAGTATTTAGGCATATGCCTTCGTGGGATGTCAAAAAGATAAAAAAAAATTAGGGGTTTTTTGACATGAGCTATTTAGAGATGATGTGTAAACTAGGGGCTGCTAGCTACACTGTTTAAATTTTCCTAGAACGTCCAAACTTTTGTATTACTCTGTATGTACCATCTAAGTGAACCAGTAAACTCTTCTAAGCTTTCTACCTAAAAAGGTATTCTTTGTAAGAATGGCTCGGAGCAACCGTTTTCAAGATATTTGCATTTAAGTGGTTTAGTGCAAAAAGTAGCGAGTAATAGAATAAGAAAACAAGTAGTATTAGTCACGCATGTTCACATGCCGGAATTTAGTTAGATTGTCTCTTTTCCTCACATTGCCTATGTGTTATGTTATTTAGCTCAACCTGTATGGAAGAATACATTAAATTATTCGTTTATCATGACATGAGGCAGTTGTGGTTATGACTAATACGCTGTTTTTTAAGGCATTTTTTTGTTGCCCTAAACTGGGGCTGGCAAAAACCAAAAAAAGCAAAACCGGTTAACTGGTTTTTAAAACAACCGGTTTTGGTTTAAACCGGTTAACCGGTTTTGGTTAAAGCGGTTTTTAAAACCGAAAAACAGAAACCGGTTTTTAAAACCGAAAAACCAAAACCGGTTTTCAAAACCAAAAAACCGAAATCGGTTTTTAAAACCGAAAAAAGTTTTAAAACAAAAAAAGTCGGTTCGCACAAACAAAATGTTACATTTAAATTTTAAATGGCAACACCATTATATTTAAACTTATTTCGATAGTAGAGCATTCCAAATATGAGGATGTCTCATATTATGTCATACGCCGTAACTTAAAATGGTTAATTCTAAATTAGATGGCTAAAAAAAGGGATTTTTTTCGCCCTTTGGGAGTCATCCCACCCAGGTCCGACGACCGCCCCCTAGGTGGTGCACTGCAGCCTGAAGACTTATTGTACCTTGACCCCTACTCCTTCCCATTCACACACCATTCATTCCATAACTTGGATGGTTGTTGCTCGGTCCGTTCGTTCAACCCCGAGCAGAACACCGCGTGCCGTTGCCCAAAACCGACAACGCCGGTCACCCATCCAAGTTATGGGCGCGCACTTCACTGCTTAACTCCGGTGTTCGACGCTGCCGATACAACCGGAGCAGCCACAAGCGCGCCCTAAAAAAGGGTTACTCCGCTTCTATTTTTATCTGTTTTTTTTTCCGGCGATTTTAAGGTATTAAAAAAACAATTTTATCCTATTTGTTACAAAAAAAAATACTGACAGTCTTACCCAAACTATTGAGGAGAACAGATTTGGTACATTTATTTAAGGTAATAAATCGCTTATTTAACCCTAACCAGATTGTTATTATTGGGTCCAGTGGCGTCTCAGTGATCACCGCAACTTATATTATTGAAAAAAAGTACGCCACTGACTTTTTTGACGTTTTTTATCAGAGGCGCACTTACAGCCTTGCCGCCCGTAGGCTATTTTATTTTCGCCGGCCATTTCCTCATCTTTTTCCGTCTGAAAAAGTTTAGAAGAGCACCTCACTTCCATTTTTGAAGACCAAAAAAAAAGGTCCTCCCTTCCATTTCTTTCGATTGTAGGTACAAAGAATTCTTGTACCTACAATCGAAATATTTCCCGCCCCCCAAAATCCGCCGCCCTAGGCTTCAGCCTACTCAGCCTATTGGCAAAGGCGCCACTGGTTTTTATATTTTATTATAATTAGGTAATTATTAATACAACTTTTGAATCTCTTGTATATTTTTTGTATTTAGCTTAGTTTTCAAGAAAAAATAAAGCAATTTTAAGTAATTCTAAAAAGTAGCCCTAAACAGCATAAAATAAAATCTAAAATTTAAAAATAAAGAATTTCGATCTTAGTAAATAAAAAAATTACAATTTTTATTTAAAAAAAACACGGCCAGTTATTTATTTTAAGGCAAATAATTGTTTTATTTTAATTTTTGCTTTTATATCATGTTGTCTATGGATACTTTTTAGAAGAAATTAATGTAGTTTTTTTTTTTTGAAAAAGAAGGTAGATACAAAAAAAGGTTTAAAATTTGTATTATTCTTTGCAATTATAAAAATATAAAATCGTCAAAGAACGTCAATTTCGTACTTTGTTTTCTTAAAAATATAAGTTGTTGTGACCACTAAGACGCCACTGGACCCAATAATAACAATATTGTTAATGCTAAGTAAGCGCCTTATTACTTTAAATAAATGTATCCAATTTTATATAAAATCGACCCAAGCATAAAAACATAATTAGAAAAAAAATGATTTTTCTTAAATTTTAACGCCCTGTATCTCAGTAAGGAAGCAACTTCGGACATATGTTTATAAGAACCTTTTTTTATAAAATAACATAAGGAATCACACCTTAAAGTTTGATCCCATAGTTCTGAAACACCCTGTATACTTTTGGTTGAGCTAAACCACTTAAATGCCAATATCTTAAAAATGGTTGATCAGAGCCATTCTTACAAAGTAAACCTTTTTGTGTAGAAAGCATTGGGGAGTCTACTGGTTTACTTAACTGATACATACAGAGTAGCACAAAAAGTTGAAACGTTTTAGAGAAATTTAAATAGCGTAGCTAGTCCCCACTAGGGGCTCATGTCAAAGACCCCTAGATATTGAGATTTACAAAAATATTTAAAACGTATCAAAAATTTATTGAAATAAATTTAAAATATTTTCTTCACTTTGACACCCTGTATCTTCCTTTTGGATAATATTTTGGCATAAGAAATCTGTGGTTTATCTGTGTACCATTATTTAGCGGACACCCTGTCAGAGTTGGGTCCAATACTGAAAATGGGTATTCGAATACGAATACCGGAAAAAAAAGTATTCGAATACCGAATATTTGAGTACTTGGAAAAAAAGTATTCGAATACTCAGTATTCACGATCACCTGGAATCGGTATTCGATTACTGGAAAAAATGATTCAAATACCAGAAAAGAAAAAAAAACGACCGAGAATTAAAACTTGAAAAGAGCAAAAAAAAGGTCCGCACCTCATTTTTCCCTATGTTTTGTTTCCTTTTGGTACTCTACCTATGTAAATTTTGGTATTTGAATACTGCTTACACATTCCGGTATTCGAATACTCGGAACGCCGGTATTTGAATACTCAAAAAAGTATTCGAATACTCGGTATTCACGATCACCTGGAATCGGTATTCGATTACTGGAAAAAATGATTCAAATACCAGAAAAGAAAAAAAACGACCGAGAATTAAAACTTGAAAAGAGCAAAAAAGGTCCGCACCTCATTTTTCCCTATGTTTTGTTTCCTTTTGGTACTCTACCTATGTAAATTTTGGTATTTGAATACTGCTTACACATTCCGGTATTCGAATACTGGAACGCCGGTATTCGAATACTCGGTAATTCGAATACTCGGAACGCCGGTATTCGAATACTCAAAAGAGTATTCGTCGAATACTTCAAAAGTATTCGAATACTGAATCCCGAATACTAACCAAAAAGTATTCTGGAAAATACCGAATACCAAACACACAAATGTATTCAAATACTATTCGAATACCGCCAAAATGTATTCTGAATACTATTCAGAATACTGAGTATTCGAATACGACTCAACTCTGCACCCTGTACAGTAATCATGAGCAATTTAAACTTCAGTAGGAACTCTTTGTTTGACCTCCGGACAGTGCGGACGTGCGTAGAGGACTACAAAGTTCTTCCCGGAGTGGCGGCTAGAGGTGTCGTACGAGTGTTTTTTACCTTCGGGGATCAAGGAAAGATTCACGCTAAATTGACGGCATCTTTCTTCTGGATCTAAGCGCTGTGAGCGAAGATTCCTATAAGCTAATGGTATCCTGTTTGGTGGTGAACACGAGGGATTTCTCAAATGGCGGGAAATAGATGGGCGTGCCATGGGAACTGTTAGTAGTAAAAGTGAAGGTTATACGTAACACCAGTAGCAGATCTTGGTTTGACAGCCGACAATTTATGCATTGCATCGATTGTTGAATTGTTTGTTTTCTTTTTGGAATTTCTGGGAGCTACGAGCTCGATTATCCAGACTTTCCGCCGACGAAGCCCTGGAAAGCATAGTCCGGAAGGGGAGAGTGGTGGATTGGACCTGAAGGGACCAAAACCAAGAAAAAAATAGAGAGAGAGATAAACTCCAGTAGCAAAAAAATCTTACAGAATGTCAGTTTTACGTATCCTAGCGCAAGATTAAGTTCAAAACTATTAAATGCCTAATATGCATGAACAACAACAAAAAATAATACAAAACACATTTTGTGGAGTGCAGTAGAAAGTATTTAAAATTTGTTATCAAACAATGTTTAAAGACTCATTACGAAACAAACTAATCAGCTTTACAAGCGAATTAAAGCTTCACTATGCCTTGTGTTGGAGTTAGAATAGAGCCAAGGCTTCTAAAACCTTTCAAGGACACTTTTGTTTTAAATAATGAAACAATGCAGTTTTCTAAAATAAACACATGGGCCTAAATTTAGTTATTTAGGCAAAGCTACTTAGGTGGTACACTTTGTTTCAGAGGTGTTAAATGACTGACTAATTTATAAAATGTGGCTTTATTATAGAAAAGAACTATTTTTTTATCTTTGGACAATCCACGAAGGCTGAAAGCCTAAATACTAACGTACCGTGGGTGTTTTAAACAGGGTAAGAGGAAGTTTGTTAACACGGGACTTAAAAACTTGAAGATTTGGGGGAAGGAAAAACCGCCGCTGGCAGCAGGTTCCACAGTCTAGAAACTCTAGGGATAAAAGAACGAACGAAATGGGAAGTTCGGGGCCTGTCCAATTGAACTGTATGGGGATGCATACGCGCGGCACCACGAGTTTCTCTGTTGGGAACTGCAAGAGGAGGGACTATACTGGACAATTCGTCGAAGCAGAAGCCGTAAAAGTATTTATAGAAGAGCGATAGATCTCCCACAGCTCGACGATGAGCAAGAGAAGGAAGTCTTTGAGTAAGTAAAGGATCATTAATAAGACGAACAGCCCTTCTTTGAATGGCATCAAGAATGCTGAGGGTTGTAGGGGATGCCATTCCCCAGACATGAGAACAATATTCCAGAGAGGGTCGAATTTGGGACACATACAAAGTATATAAATTGTAAGGAGAAGAATACTTTTGGCTCGGAAAAGAAATCCAAGCTTTTTTGAAGCCGCGATGGCTATAGATACAATGTGTTTATGCCAGTTAAGGTTATTCTCAAATGTGATGCCACAAGGTTAAATGTGTCCCCGCTCTTACTGAAAAACTGATATATTTACTAAATGGAAATAAAATAAATGAATATTATAGAAAAATTTATTTTCATTTCTGTTTGTTGTTAGTTTAGACAAGGGTTTTTAAATTTTATTGTTCTATACTTAATATGTTTTTATCCTAGTTCATACTAGTATCATATACAGCGTGTCTACTTAAGTTTGCACTATATGGACAACTTTTTTATTAATAATTATACCAAAAAAATTATTCTTTATAAAAAGTTCTGCATGATCTAAAACCTAAGATGCATTCATTAGATATTAATTTTTTCAAGTAGTATATGAAGTATGTAAACAAATATGAATTTTGCTTAAAAGAAAAGTGCCTTTATTTGTTATAATATCAAAAGTTTTTATAAAGAAAAGATGTTAAGAATTAAAAATAACATTCAAATATGCCAACTTGTTTCTTCTCAGGATTTTTTTAATTTTTATGCGGTAAGAAAGAAAATTTAAGTTTTTTACATTAGTTTATACGTTTTTCGAAATGTAATATGTAAAGAAAGCTAAAGAACTGCCAAAGCAGCGGAGTGTTAGAAATGTCCACTATCGCGAAAAAATGTAAAAAAGTTTTTCTCTTAAATAAATCAATTTGCATATAGGCTTTTTTAAACCTTTACATCTTTTCCTAACAGACATTTTCAAAATTATAAAAAATTAGGGTACTTTTCTCTTGAGCAAAATCCGTATTTTTGACATAACCCGTATACCACTGCAAAAATTAATATCCGATGACTGTGTTTTAGATTTTAGACCATGCAGAACGACACAATTGTAAAATTAACAATAAAAAGTTTTCCATATGTTGCGAACTTAAGTAAACACGCTGTATAACCATTTTTTCTGTAATTGTGGTTTTTAGAACGACCACGCCGTCTTTATTTTTGGCAGATGTTTTTTTAAGGTATATTAATGTGTACTAACGTGTAACCAAACTACAATCGAAAAATTTTGCTGGCAAAATATTTCGATTGTATGAAAGTCTGTTGCTTGGCAATTTCGTAAATGTTATTTATAACAAAACACACGAGCAGGTAGGCAAGTGGCGTTGATTAAATGTCATAAACGAAATTACCAAAAAGCAACAAACTTGAATAGGACAAGAGCAATATTTTGCCAATTTTTTTTTCTTGAATGATATTCGACAACACTATTTCACGAGAATTAAAAGTAATGGTCAAAGCGCTTAGGTCTTGATACGCTTACGAACCGATTAAATATCTTACATGCTATTTAAATAACATTCAAGGTATTTAAAATATTTGATCGGTCCGTGAGCGTACCGAGACCTGAGCGCCTAGTGTGCTTTGACCTTTAGTGTTTAACTTTTAATTTACATATAAATCAACAATTGTTTTTACTTTTTTACTTTTACCTAACTAAGTTTTATCGCTGAAATACCATCATGTTGGTTTTATCAAGGTAGGAGCAGGTAGGAGTTTTGCCAGTAGAAAACTGGAGGTTGCTATGACATTTTGCCAGTATAAAACACTCTAGTGAAATAGTCGCTGAAATACCATCATATTGGTTTTATCAAGGTAGGAGCAGGTAGGAGTTTTGCCAGTAGAAAACAGGAGGTTCCTATGACATTTTGCCAGTACAAAACACCCTAGTGAAATAGTCGCTGAAATACCATTATGTTGGTTTTATCAAGGCAGGAGCAGGTAGGGGTTTTGCCAGTAGAAAACAGGAGGTTGTTATGACATTTTGCCAGTATAAAACACTCTAGTAAAATAAACGCTTAAATATCCTCATGTTGGTTTTATCAAAGTAGGAGCAAGTAGGAGTTTTGCCAGTAGTAAACAGGAGGTTCTTATGACATTTTGCCAATACAAAACACCCTAGTGAAATAGTCGCTGAAATACCATTATGTTGGTTTTATCAAGGCAGGAGCAGGTAGGGGTTTTGCCAGCAGAAAACAGGAGGTTGTTATGACATTTTGCCAGTATAAAACACTCTAGTAAAATAAACGCTGAAATATCCTCATGTTGGTTTTATCAAAGTAGGAGCAGGTAGGAGTTTTGCCAGTAGAAAACAGGAGGTTCCTATGACGTTTTGCCAGTACAAAACACCCTAGTGAAATAGTCGCTGAAATACCATTATGTTGGTTTTATCAAGGCAGGAGCAGGTAGGGGTTTTGCCAGTAGAAAACAGGAGGTTGCTATTACATTTTGCCAGTATAAAACACTCTAGTGAAATAGTCGCTGAAATACCATCATGTTGGTTTTATCAAAGTAGGAGCAGGTAGGAGTTTTGCCAGTAGAAAACAGGAGGTTGCTATGACATTTTGCCAGTGTAAAACACTCTAGTGAAATAGTCGCTTAAATACCATCATGTTGGTTATATCAAGGTAGGAGCAGGTAGGAGTTTTGCCAATAGAAAACAGGAGGTTGCTATTACATTTTGCCAGTATAAAACACTCTAGTGAAATAGTCGCTGAAATACCATCATGTTGGTTTTATCAAGGTAGGAGCAGGTAGAAGTTTTTCCAGTAGAAAACAGGAGGTTGCTATGACATTTTGCCAGTGTCAAACACCCTAGTGAAATAGTCGCTGAAATACCATCATGTTGGTTTTATCAAGGTAGGAGCAGGTAGGAGTTTTGCCAGTAGAAAACAGGAGGTTGCTATGACATTTTGCCAGTGTAAAACACTCAAGTGAAATAGTCGCTGAAATACCATCATGTTGGTTTTATCAAGGTAGGAGCAGGTAGGAGTTTTGCCAGTAGGAAACAGGAGGTTGCTATGACATTTTGCCAGTATAAAACACTTTAGTCAAATAGTCGCTGAAATACCATCATGTTGGTTTTATCAAGGTAGGAGCAGGCAGTAGTGAAATAGTCCTATATTATATCACAAGACCTATAAATTTAATCGATTAAACTATCCAACAATATTTTGAGTAAGATTTTTCTTGAAAAATAGTTGAATGCACAATAATTTAATAAAAATACGAGACCGCGCAGCGATTGAGGGTTTTTATTTCGAAAAAAACTCGAGACCGCGCAGCGGTCGAGGTTTTTTTAAAATAATTATTGTCCATGAAAGTGTTTGCCAAGTCAATCAAAATATTTGGGTAGTTTATTCGATTTAAATATGTAGGTCGAGTAATATAGGGCTAGATTATTTCCTAAAATTACATTAAAGCCAACAACACAGAATTTTACTGATAATAAAGTTTGACATTTTCTTTCAATTTTGACAACTAGTTTGGATGACAGAAATGTATTCGCGGTAAAACACAACCTCCCATCTACGGTTAAACAGCACATGTGGTTTAATGACTTATCTAAACAAAATTTATCCGAAAAATGGCGGTTTCTTATTGGTCTATTTCCTATTGAGGGAAATAATCAACAAAAATAGACATTTATAGATTTAAAAGATGCGTAATTCTATGAAGCTCCTAGCCCGCCATAAAAAATAAATAATAAAACTTTAATGTTTATGACAAACCCCTTTCTTAGTTAAGCAGTAGCTTTTGGTTAGCCTGGCATTAAATCCGAATAACTAATAAAAATTAAATAAAGTCGATACTCAAAACCATTCTAACAGTTTCAATTTTAACAACTGTCCTAAAAAATATAAAAGAATTTATATAGTGTTTTTTAAAAGGAAAATATCAGTAAACATCCAATTTTTCCTTGAGGGGTATCTGAGTTTTTATTGATCTATAAAAAGTCTAACTCGTCATTTTTACTTTTTTATCGTCCAGTTCTGGTTGTAAATAAATAAAGAAACTTTGTGGATCATAAAAGAACCCACATTAGTAAAAGATTTCTTTGGGATTTACAAACTAAAATAACATTTATTGGTATTGATAGTTTTTACCCTTTAACTGTTTCAATAAAAAACGAAATTATTTTTGAGAGTTTTGGGATTTTATTTTATAATACGGCGTGTCCAAGAATATGTAGGCAATCTCTCGGATTCATATAGAATACATAAAAATAATGTGACAAGTTCATATAAATTTTTTTCCTAAAGTCTCTTTTTACAGAGATAAGTGCCCTTAAAGCCCGCCACTAAAAATCGGTTTTTCTTAAATAAATTTTATACCACTTGGTATAATAAAATATTTTTTATTATGACTTTTAGGACTCCTAAAAATGGCATACTTATATACATTTGCCTTTCTTAGTTCGCCAGAAAAAGAAAAGCCAAATAATATTTTGTTTAAATTTAATCTCCCAGAAAAAAATAAAGCAAAAAATAATTTTGGTCATAATATAGCCCAATAACAAAAAGGGCAATACCAACTTTTTGTTTACAAATGAAAATGATGGTCATTAGACTGGGCAAAAAAAACAATCAATGATTTAAACGTTACTGTATAAATATTGTTCATGACGACGAAAGAAAAATATCTTAAAATTGTCAGCTTTCATTATTAATATTAGAGAATTTATTTCAACTATAAATAACTTTGAGAAAATGAGTTTATTGAAAAATGTTCAGTTCCTTTTTGTACAGCATAAAATTTTCATTAACATAAATAATTTAAAAATATTGATATTTATGGTAGTTTCAGAAATCCAGAACTCAAGTGACAAAATTAAAATAAAAAAAAAATTAATGTTAAATTCAATTACAAAAAAACGGCTTGTTCTACGAAAATTTACTAAGAGAACTTTATTGTAGGTAATTTAATTTGCTTCAAGAATATAAATTGGTCGAAGGTTCAAGATTGACTAATTTCGAGATTTTGTATAAAAAATGCCACAATTGTTGCAAAATCATAATTTTATAGATGCACCTCTTAATGGTAATATTAAAGGCTGAAATTTCGGGATATTTTTTCGTCGTCATAAACAAAATTCTTACAGTACCGTTAAAAAAAAAAATGTTTTTTTTCGGCCCTGTCTGGAGGTCATCTAGCACCTCGTTTTAAGGCTCTTTATTTCCTACTAAAAGCCACTTTGTTTTTAAAAATCAGACTAGCCGTTCCAGATATACAAAACATGTCATTAAAACCGCACTGTTTGTACATTTACAAATTTAGGGTAAATTTGGAACGGTTCTAACTCTGAGACGGCTGGGCCCCTTGACATAGATTACTTCACCCAACATTTTTATGTCAAAAAGTAGTTTCAGTTATAGCCTTTTACATACATTTTTCCCGATCTCGATATCCTGGCCCATAACCGGGGTATACACGGTCATGCAAACCTGAAACGCACTTGCATGAAAGCAACTGTCAAATGAAGGTTTTGATACACACGATTCAGATGTACCTGGCAGTTCAGCGTCAGTTTTGGCAGCTGGTGGTGTGATCAATTTGAATATAAGCGTAATTCAGCGAAAATATTTTTTTATTTTTGTCAACGTATTCATTACTTTTAACTTTCCAAAAGCATGGATAACCTTGGTACATATCTATAAAATCACGCAATACATCTTTCTGGCGCCAAAGAGCCATTTTGTTAACTCAAAACCAACAATATAACCCCGTAAACGACGTTCCTAAACTGAAACGTTAACTGACGTGTCTTACACATGCACAAGTTTGCACGACGCGCGCGACGAAAAATCAAACTCGGACATCAAGTCGCATGCCAAGCCAGATGTGGCAGTTTTTTAATACACACGGTCAAATTTGCGCGCAAGCTTTGGTTTTTTGACAGATGTGACAGTTTTGCATGACCGTGTATACCCCGGTATACAAAATAATTAATGGAATCAGGCCAGAGGCGATAGCGACAGCTTTGCTAGTACTAGTTGAGGAGATTGCTTGAGATTTAAAAAGTCATTTCATATCAGTCTAAGTTCTAATGAAAGGAGACCTGAACCTATTTGTTTACCGAATAAAAGCAATTTTATAATAAATATAGCAAGGTTTGCCACAGGTTGGCCTAAAAATTCGTCGAGGTTTTATTTAAATTTAAAAAATAACCTTATAAGTTTTGACACACCCTTGGTATCTGTATAATATAGCAAGAAAATTAGAAATAGGAAAAGATGACTTTTAAAGATTTTTGCAGAAATATATGAAAGATGTTCTATCGAAAGACTGTATGTTCATTTTTACAGCGTTTGATTTACCCTATGATTTATGAAAAAATTGGAATTTTTGGCCTCTTAATAAAAGATATAAATGTGTAAGGTTTTTTATAAATTGACTGTGGTATGTGAAAAAAAATAAATAAAAAAATTAAGATACGATAGTATTATAAATTTTAAAAGTTTAATAAACGAATCTATAAGACAAAAAAATATTATTTTGATAAACTTAATAGTTTTTATCAAAAATAAAAAAATATTATAAATTATATTTAAAAGACACAAAAATAATTTCAAAACGCGTCGGTTTATATTTTTAATATTACTATTAAGGGCTGTTGCTTTCACAGATTTTTTAAATCATTTTTAACAATATTTTCGATATAACTAAAAAAAAAGGTTTTTTTATCAGTCTAATATTTAAATCTTTATGTTTGTCTGCGGCATTTATGTTCATTAGTAAATTGCTTGATAACTATTGATTTTATTTAAAGTTTATTTTATTTAAAACAAAGTTGCAATTTAAAACAAAATTATAATAATTAATAATATCCTTTTTTTTAAATGAAGTTGATGGCTGTCGCGTATTTTTGGGACACCCTGTACACATGACACATGATTTACAATAAATAAAACCCCAGCCATAAATTAAGATTTACTCGTTTAAACGTTTTTTTTTGTCATAAAACAAATATCCTAATTTTATATTAATTTATTTTATTTCAACCCTCGCGTCTTCACTGTATAAAGAAATATTATAAGATTTTTCTTCTAAAATAAAATTAAATTTGGCAATAAGAAATACAATTTAAAGAACAAAAAAAATAGCAAGACGATATTAAATTTCTGTTTTAAATTTCGAACAAGAAAAAAATCATCATTTATTATAAAATTGTATAGAACGTTTTTTTGTAAAGAAAAACATTCTTTGTTGAAACAACTACTTTAAAGGCAAAAAAATGTACTGCAAAATTAATTACAACAAAAATATACACAATAAAAATATTTTTAATTTTTTTGTTGACACCTTATTTCTAACCCAATATAGGTATTCAGTACACAATACACCACATTCCGTTCAAATGTTTTACCTCATTAAATATTAGGCAACAGCGCACTGGACGTGTAAACGGCACAGATGCCGGCAACATAGTAACAGAATGAGCCACGTTGCCAAACGTAATTATTCGGAATGAAAATTTTATGGAAAACTTTGTGGGGACCAATAATATTGGACTCTCTTTAATTATACAAAATTTAAACTATATAATATATAACTACATATATATCATTATTTAAATAAAATAAACCAATACAAATATTTTTCACATAAGTTGCACAGTAAATTATTATTGTCTGTGCACCTCCATTCCATATTTAATTTTTACGGCGAAAGTAAACACAGGACAATGAAAATGAAATTACAAAATATCCCAAAGTATAATAACTAATAATTCTTTGCAATAATCACAAATAAACACTTTAAATTAAAAAGCAAAATTAATCTTCTCACCTCTAAAAACGTTAAAATTGTTTATCTTTGTAGTTCTCCTTTACCGCCAAATTGAAAGAAAATCGCGTCTTCCCATCTACGATCGGGCACCTGGTGATAATTAGCGAAATCTTATAAATATCACGGCAAAATTACAAATATAGTGTGCGACGAACGTATCAAAATATCGCGACAGCCCAATTTTGAGAGAGAATTCGTAGGTATAAATCTGGCAACTCGGGTTTGTTCCTGGTCGTATGGGAGTAGCAGCGGAGAGTTTTAGCAATACACCTATTCTAACTTGTTCATCCCCACCATTACCTCTATCTCTTTTGCTCTTATATCGTAATAGCCAAACAATGTATGCTACAACGTTTAGAATGATTTATGAATGACTGGCCGGGTCTGTATCTATATTTACAGTCTAAGGTATGGATGTTTTTCATCATGAGAAATCAGCCAGCCAAATATGCATTATTATGTGTACAGGAAATGCGTGGAAAGAAGACCGAATACCGGCATGTAAACATTATTCGGAGTGTGAAAAAGCTTTGAAGTGTTAAAAAAACTTACTTTTTTAACACTTTATGTAGTGTACTAGAATGGAGTACTTTAACTTCATGTAAACGATTAAAAAAAACAGCATTTTTTAACGGTCGTGGAAAAATATCTATTATACAGGCGTGTGTGTGTGTGTGGGGCTGGGGTATCTTGCGAGGTAAATAGCCCACCGTCCACCGACGTTGTGAGGTCTTTTTTCTTGCGAGGTCCAAAAATCGGACCTCGGAACAAACAGACCTCTCAGTAGTATTCTCCGTCGCACGACGATTAATTCTATACCTATAACACATATGTTTTAAAAAGACCTCACAACACCCATTAATAGTTTTTCCTTAGTTCGACGCATTTTAGATAGAGGGCCACTAAAACACATACTCTCCCATCGTCGAATATATTTGCGAGGTCCAGGGTATACACACCAAGACCTCTTATGGTCTCGTAAAGTTGGATCATTTAGTACAATGATAATTCATGTGTGTTTTTAAAGGACCTCTTATGGTCTCGTTAATTTAAATTACACTTTCTTAAAGAAAGTAATTTGAGTAGTCCAGCTGCGAATCCCGTTAAGTTAAATATTTTAATTTATTAAGAAATGGCGCAAATCTATTAGGCACTGAGTGTAATCAAATTTTATTTTTATTTTATTTGACACACGGCCCAATTTGTTAAAGTTTAATTAATGGCAATTAAACTTTTTTGATTGCCAAATAGATTTGGGCCAATTTTTAGTAAATTTAAAAATTTAACCTAACGGTATTTGCAGGTGGACTTCTCATTTTAAAATTGCCTTCAGCATTTTTATTGTCGTCTTAGTTGTTCTTGATATAAATTACACAGGGTGATTTTTAACCACCTTTACGCATGAACTTGCGATATTATAGGACAATGACTTAAAATTTAAAAAAAAAATGGTATAATAAATTATTTTTAGTTGGGGAGATAACTAAATATTTAAATTAGACAAAACAGGTATACTTCTACGGACAAATAATGATTAATCACTATAAGCCCTAATTGTAATTCTAATCGCGTAAAAAAACTGAAAGAAAACTGTACCATTACTTATGCCAATTATAAACACCATGACTTGTTTATTGTATTTTTTTATAAAGAACAAAAAATCAGCCAAATAATTTTACAAAGCTTTGTAAAAACTGAACTAAATAATTTCCAAAACAAAAAATACTATTTATTATTTGTCTTCATAATTCGCGTTTTTTATTTAATTTAAAATACTTGATTATCTTAATAGATAGAAATATTTTACTAACTTTTTTTTCATGTTTGGTTATTGTTTCTACTTAGTAATAATTTCCCAAATTTACGCGCATAGGTTAAGAATCATCCTGTATACAGAGTGTTTCCTAACTGGTGTACGAAACTTAAGAGGATGATGTCTTTTGTATTTTATTTAAAAAACATGTCCGGACTTATTTCTAAGATACAGGGCGTTAAAGTGTTTCAACAAAGTCGGTATTTTTTAAATATCCTAAGAACCCTCTATTTAATTTAGATAAAATTTGGCACCCTTAGTTAATGTTATAAGGTGCCTGTAAAGCTTTGCCTAGAATAAGACTATTGGGTCCAGTAGCGCCTCAGTGGGCACCACACTCAATATTATTAAGAAAAAAATATGTCCTTGACTTTTTATAAAGTTTTTGTACTTTTTTCTGTTTATGCTAATAAAAATTCAATATTTTAGTCTCTTGTATTTTCCTCGTATCTAGTTTCGTTTCAAGAAAAATATTAAAACCACTTTAATTGTTTTAAAAGGTACCCATAGACAACATGATATAAAAAGCAAAAATAAAAACCTAACAATTATTTGCTTTAAAATAAATAGGCAGCTGTATATTCTATCAAAATTGTAATTTTTCTTATTTACTAAAGTCGCAATTGTTTATTTTTTATTGTATGCTGTTTATGGCTACATTTTAGAATGACTTAAAGTGGTTTTAATTTTTTTTCTCAAAAACGAAGCGAGTTGCAAAGAAATTACAGGAGACTAAAAAGTTGCGTCTATTATTCCTTTATCTGAAAAAATATAAAAATTTTTAAAAATCATTGGCGTACTTTTTTTTCTTAGTATTATTGGCTGTGGTGCTCACTGAGACTCCACTAGCCAAAATGATCTTAATCTAGGAGGAGCTTTACAAGTGCCTTACTACATTAAATAAGTGTACCGAACTTCATCTAAATCGGTTAAAGGGTTCTTAACAGATTTAAAAATACCAACTTTTGTTAAAACTTTAACGCCCTGTACCTCAGGAATGAGGTAAGTCCGGACATATTTATAGAATCTTTTTTGACAAAAAGACAAAAAAATCACCCTTTGAGTGTCGTACCGTAGTAAGGAAACACCCTGTATACTTTTTAATTATAAGGTTTATACAGGGTGTTTCTAAAAGGTGCGAGAAGAAGCTACCACAGATTCCCGAGGCTCAAATATGACGTTCTAACCAAACTTATCTTAGTCTAAAAGTGGGTGATTTTGGAGACACAAAAGTGTTGAACATTTTTTGGTTTTAGTTTTTTTTTTATAAATAAAAATAAATAATAGGTCTATTGTCAAAATATTTGGCTAGGAGGGTTTTTGGAAGGTGAGAAATAAAAATATGTTATTCATTTTTTATTAACTTTGGAGGGCGCCACCTGCGATATATTGTCAAAATTAAAAACAAAATAAGTTTTTGAGCCACACTGTATGTAACTTCTAAATACAAATTTTTATTATACAAAAATTTCTACATAAAATAGGTATACTTGGTAAACGTTGATTTAAGCAGCTGTTTTTGAGATATCCGGATTTAAAAAACCACAATGTTAATCTTTTGAAGTGTGAATACTTAGGTGATTTTAAAAAGAGAAGTTCAACTAAAATCATGTCCTAAATGTGACCTAACTTTTAAGAAATAGGGTGGTAAAGTTAAAAAAATAATATTTTTCATCACTCTGTAACTCAAACGTTAGACCGTTTAGGATATAGGTTTAGTTAAACTTTTATTCTTAGAATAACCTAAGATTTACACTCTAAAAGATTAGCAATAAATTCTGAAACCCTCTGTATAGCTTACACCTGGCCAAATAGGAAGTGATTTTTTTTAATCTAGAAATCTCAGCAACGGCTGCTTAAATCAACTTTTACCTAGTATAGTTTTTTATGTGAAATATATTAAAAAATAAAATTGTTTATTAAAATGTTACATACAGAGTGGCTTAAAAAGGTATTTCGTTTTTAATTTGTGCAAAATATCACAGGTGGCGCCCTCTGAAGTTCCTAAAATTACCTAAGAATTCACAATCTTAAGTATCAGCATCTTGTTTTGAAACACCCTGTATTGCTTAGACTTGACCATACAGAGAGTTAATTTTTAATGCTGCCGCCACATATATGGGCGAACTTGTGGCCGAACTATTTGTCAAAACATTTGGCAAACTATTTGTAAGTAAGCGGACTCGAGAAAAGTTGGGCCAATCAAGACGAATGTAGATGAACTACCCGTCCACACAATGGTTGTTTGCCAAAGTTTGTCGTAGTTGGCCCAATGTCTGGCGGCGGCATTAAATTTAAATGTCTTAAAAATGGCTGATCAAATAAATTTTATCACGTATAACTTTTACAGGTAAACTAAGGTGAAATTGATGGCAGGTTCTAATTTTTACCTCTGAGAGCTCTCTTTAGCCATATTTTGTAACAATACACCTATTATAAACAAAATTATTTATGAAAAACCAAAACCAGATTGAATTTTTAACACCTTGTATCTATAAAATCATCCACTTTTGAAAAAGGGTAATTTTGGTTAGATCGTCATATTTAGCCTTAGAAATTTGTGGTAGCATTTTTTCCGCACTTTCTAGAGACACCCTGTATAACTTGTATATAAAAAACGTATTATTCCGGTGTAAATAAAATAGGTAATACATTTTTTGGTCCCAATTCCCAATTTATCAAGCAATCACCTCTTTCGCGTTTAAAAATCACTATGGTAGATTTTACCGTTAAAAAATTAAAGGGTATAAAAATAATAAAAAAAAAGAATCCGTTAAAAATTATAGTTTTTTTGTTTGCTATTTTTGGTTACCATGTACTAATATGAGAAACTATGATTTTTTAAATATTTTTCTCTTTTTTACCTTGTATTTACCACGGCAGCATAAATCAATTGTAAAATAAATAGACACTATTTTAAGCGATTTTGTACATTTTATGTTAACCTTGACATTGTCGTTCGACTAACTATTTTCTTATATTAAGATCCGAAGAAGGAAGATTTCGTACGTGTAAATTTGTTCCTTTTTGTAGTATGCAAATTATGTAAACAGAAAAGAAACAGATAAATAAAACTGCGACTTATGCCTAAAACACATTTTATACCGCCATGTCTTTCCACCACTAAATCATTTTCCGAGGTTCTTTTCTATGCGAATTCCCTTTTTACACATTTTTTTATGCATTCTTTGGTAAAAACCAATGTTAATAAACATCCCTGGAGCGAAAATGAGCGCAAAATAACAGAAAACTATTTTAAAAGATTCATTATACTGAAAAAAGCTCCTCAGAAAGACGATGTGGAATTTTTTTTTCTGGAGAGGGAAAAATCTTTCTTACAGACCATGGAAAACTATAAAAGATTTTGTATATAATAAAATTAAACAAGAAAATAAAAAAAATCTATGAAAGTTTACTCCTAAAAATGTACTATTATAATTTAAAATAATGGTTTTTTAGGTGGCATGTTTCTTATGTTTTTTTTTAATTTCAATAAAAACTTCGAGAATTATATCTATATCCAGGTGATGTTAGATTAAAGTTTAAATATAGAGTTATATTTAATTGTATCTTTTTTAATAATTAAAACTGTACTCGCATATACAGGGTGTTTGCTAATTAATGTAACCGAAAAACTACAGATTCCTTACACCAAAATATTAAGATGTCACCATACATATCCAAAAAATGATAATAAGGAAGATACATGGTGTCGAAGTAAAAATATGTTTTTATTTTTATTCCATAATTTTTTGTAGGTTTTAAATATTTTAATAAAACTCGGTATCTTTGGGTTTTTAAAATGAGCTATGCAGATCTAATATTAATTTTTATGTGTAAAGTAGAGTGGGCTAACTACACTATCTAAAAATTTTCCAAAACCTCTCAACATTTTTGTGCTATTTTGTATGTACCATTTAAGTAAACCAATGAACCCCCTATGCTTTCTACTCAGAAATAGTATACTTTGTAAGAATGACTCTGAGCAACCTCTTTCAAGATATTTGCATTTAGGTGATTTGATGCAAGCAAAAAATGCCTTTAAAAACAGCATCTTAGCAATACCAACAACTGTCACTTGATAAACGAATGATTTAATGTATTCTTCGATAAACTTTTTGGTTGCACTAAACCACTTAAATGCAAATACCTTGAAAACGGTTGCTCGGAGCCATTCTTGCAAGGTGGACCTTTTTGTGTAAAAAGCTTAGGGTAGTTTACTGTTTTACTTAGATGGTACATACCTACAGAGTAGCACAAGAAATTTGGGACGTTTTAGAAAAATTTAAATAAAGTATCTAGCCCCCTCTAGTTTACACATAAAACTTAATATCAGATATGAATAGCTCATGATAAAAAAATATCAGATACCGATATTTATTAAAATATTCAAAATGTATTAGAAATTATCCAAATAAATTAAATATATTTCTTTTTTTTAACTTCGACACTCTGTATCTTCCCTATTATAAACTTTTGGATATAATTATGTTTGAATAAATCTTAATATTTTGGCATAAGGATTCTGTGGTTGTTCTGTGTACCATTAATTAGCGGACACCCTGTATACATCTACAAATACTAATGTTAATTAGAAAGCAAAAATAATTTAATTATATCAGTTAAACATTTGTGTTTTTGCCTATTCAGAATGTTCTTTATTTTTAAGTTAAAAATGTGCTCTTGTTGTAATTGTTTTAGGGATACATTTTATTATTAAAATATTTATATTTTCTTGTTGTTTTTATTTAACTAAAAAAATTAAAGAAACTGTACAAATAAATTAAAAGGGATAACACTAGTTAAAATAGCTACCAAAAAAGTAAAAATACTACTTTTATGTCTCTTAATTCTTTCGTATCTTATTTAGTTTAGAGAAAAACAAAATAAAATTCACTTAATTGCATATTATTATTTTTAAAAATTAGGTTTTATAATTTTTAATTAGCAATAATGTAACAAAAATAATAAATACTTGTTTAAATAAGGATTATATACAGTAAAACAGTATTTACTAAAATAAGTGTTTTCGAAATTTTTGATTTTTTGAAAATTTTAACACCCTGTATCCCAAAAGTTAAGACGTTTAGGACACATGTTCATATGAACTTTTATTCCTTAAATAAGCTTAGGAATCATACCCTGATTTTTCGGCCATCAATTAAATTACGCCCTGTACAGAGGCGCACTTACATGTTTGCCGCCCATAGGCTATTTTATTTTCGCCGCCCCTTTCTTCTTCTTTGTTCCATCAGAAATATTTTTTAAGAGAAAAAAAAGGTCCTCACTTTCATTTCTTTTAAATTATAGATATAAAATTGGATTCGAAATCCGAGAAAATTTTCATAACACATATCTGCCGCCCCCTAAAAAATGCCGCCATAGGCTTCCAGCCTACTCAGCCTTTTGGTAAAGGCGCCACTGGCCCTGTATGTACATTATTTATTTTCAAATTCAAAAGGATTTTGATTTTAAAAAAAGCTATTTTAAAGTAATTTGATTATAGCTATTTAAAAAGTATTTAATCAAAATAATTAAAACATGCTTCATAAAGGAGTAATTCTAAATTATTGAAAAATAAATATGATTGGGAGCCATATGACTTGATACTTGAAGTTAATATTTTATTTTAAATACATTTTATTTTACAGTGAGCACCAAAAGTAATGTCTAAATTAATTTAAAATTCACTGGTTTGTTATTAGAAAAAGAAACTAAACCTGGTCGGTTTTTATTTTTTATTGCGTTTTTTTAATGAATAACTAATGCGTACATGTTAGCCCAAGAACCAATTACGACCATCAACTTATTTAAATGAAAAAGCCTAATTTTTATTTCATTTTAACAATTTGCATCAAATTCTAAGTATATTTCATGTACCATGTCTAAAAGAGCTAACAAGAAATTCACCATCTATTTCTTACAAAATTTGTGTTTTAACAAATTTATTTAAAATTCTGGTGATTTATGTATACCTGGAGGTCCAATAATAAGCCCTTAACACGAACTTATTTTTTTTATATGAAAACATCTCATTTTCAACAAATTTATAACTTGTGCATCGAATAAATAAAGATGTAGATATTTACATTTAAAAAAATTAATGGTAATGGTCGTAATTGTGTTTTGGGCTTCACTGTATATATAAATTTTTGATTTTAAAAAAGGCGCAGTAAATATTTAAACGGGATGGGTATGTAAGAAGGGTTTTTCAAAAATAAACCACTGAATTTAAAATTAATTTAAAAATTACTTTTGGGGCTATCATTAAGGATTCTTTACTCCTACAACAGTTATCATTTTTTTACCTATTTTGTAATTTCTTGATTTTTTTTAAGCTAGCTGCTACTAAGGAAAGATCACAACTGCCTTAATAGCAGCTAGTTTTATTAAAAATCCAAGGTTTAAAAATTAATTAAAAGAGGATAACCTAAAATTTTTCATCTCTAGGTTACAAAAAAAATTAAAAGTATTTTTTGCAGATACTAAGTAATAGTCCAAGAGCCCGTAAGCAGCAGAACTTCGTTATTTTGTAAAAACTGAAAGTTTGAGAGCAATATCTTTTTCAATATAGGTAGAAGTACGAAAGGTTAATTAATATAAACATTACTTTTATTATTTTGTAAAAGCCAAATTTTAGATTTGTAAGTAACAAACAATATCTTCTAATAGATACCAAGTGGTATCTATTAAAAGATATTATCTTCGACTCCAAACAGTTTTGAAACTTCTAACCCCTTATCAGCAAAAACATTTTGAAGTCCAATAATTCTGTTATTTAACAATAACAATATAGGTTCTACAAAAGTCTTAAATAAGAGTTGTAAGGTTTCCAAATAGGCCTGTCTTTAAAATATTTCGGTGTATACAGAGTGTCCCAAAAAAAAGTTATAGCTGTTACAATTTTTTTGGTACACTCTGTAAAAATCAAAATATTTTTAGGACCTATTTGAAAACCCTACAACTCTTATACAAAACCTTGTGTCATATCTTGTTAAATAACAGAAATATTGGACTTCCACAGACAATTAGGCCACTCAAAATGTTTGTCTGTCAAGGAGTTGAAACTGTTAAAACTGTCTGGCGACTGAAAAATATCTTCTAATAGGTATCCAAGTGACATATCTAAAATTCAGCTTTTATAAAATGACGAAAGTTAAGTTTACTTCATTAACCTTTCGTACCTGGTACCTGCCAAAGCCATTATGAGTCAAACTTCATAGTCTAGCATCGCTTTTACCTATGTTGGAAGCATGCACATTAAAACTAACAGCTTTTAGAAAATAACGAAGGTTTGCCGCCGCTTATGGGCTCTTAATCTATAAGAACTATTTTATTATAGATTTCCTAAAAAAGTATTTCATGGTTAACAGGCACAAAAAAACAATAATTAGGATATTGGTCTATATAGGTCAAACATAGAGGGTTTTAAAAATAAAATTTTCATTGAATTAAATAAACATTTCAAAATTTTAAAACTATTGACATAAAGATCAATAAAATGTATATTAAAATTTGTTCTGCATGGCGAATGGTAGCAGGGGAAATAATATCAAGAAACATTCTTTTACTAAATTTGCAACATTTAGCTTAGTTAAGTGTTTTTTTAACCCTCACATCATTTTCTACGTCCGAATTGGCTAAAACACATACTTGCGTCATCAAAACCTCGCATAGTCTCGTGAGAGTGGATAACAAAATTCTAAACCTCACAACAATGCAGTATTGTGGAGACCAAATTGGACCTCACATCCAATAAATTTCACGGACACCAACACACTATTTTTTAATATTTGCAAAGTGTAAAGGTATATTTAAAAAGAGTGAGATAAACTATGGAGTGTTTAATATTTGTTGTTTTTTTAACACCTATTTTCAACTTGGACCTCATAACACCGCTTAACAACCAAGTACCTCCTAAGACCCCCAGCCACGTATAGGTGTGTGTGTGTGTGTGTGCGTGTTTTATTTTTGATGGTTTTACAGGGTATCTTAAAAACCATAAAAGTATCAAAATTCCATTCATGGAAGTTTAAAAACCTATTTAAAGCCGCGTTCAGACATGCAGCAATTCGCTAAACATCCGTCCAAACTAACAAACCTGTTTGCGCGCTCCTTTGACGCCAAAAACCAAAAAGGTCTCAAAAATATCCCTGTATAAGGTGTCATTTAATTGATGGCTAAAAATACAGGGTTGATTCCTTAGCTTATTTTAGAAATAAAAGTTTATATAAACATATGTCCTAAACGTCTAAATTTTTGAAATACAGGGTGGTAAAATTTTCAAAAAACCAAAAACACTTATTTGGGTTAAAACTTTTATACTGGATATAAAAACCTTAATTAAAGGTATTTATTATTTTTGGTACATAATTGCTAATTAAAAATTATAAAACCTAACTTTTAAAAGAAAAAAATCCCGCAATGCTTCGTTTATGCTCTAAAAATATGCAATTAGGTGAATTTTATTTTCTTCTATTAAACTAAACAAGATCCGAAAAAAAATTAAGAGACATAAAAGCATTATTTTTATTTGTTTATTCTAAGGAAAGCACAAAATTTTTACACACATTTACACAGTCAGTGTCGTACCGTTTTTTTGTTGGAAATTTTCCTTCAGTTGCCTCTCGAGACGCCACTGGACTTATTAAATGTAATTAAGTAAGTGATAAATAACCCCCTTAATGTTAATAATAATATCGCCAAAGTAAAACCAGATTGCGTGAAGAATAGTTAAATAAAAAAATATATATATTTTTAACACTCTGTATCTCAAAAGTATCTCAGATGTTTATATAAACGTTTCTTTTCAAAATAAGCTAAAGAATCATTCCCTGTATTTCAAGCCATCGATTAAATTACACCCTGTATATTGCAGTTTCATCAAAATCGGCATTAGACTCCTGGAAAAGTTTCCTTTTAAAAGTACTTAAATCCTTTAAGAATATTAAACCTTTAACATTTTTTGTAATTTAGGGGCGCATTAAGGATTATTAGGGACATTTAATCTCTATTCAAAGTGTTTTTTTTTTTAGTTTTTTAGTTAAAGGTTTTGCTTATGAAATATGACATAAGTTTTAATTCCAAACAAGTTTTCCAAAAACAGGAAACACCCTGCATAAATATGTGTCTTAGATTAGAAAATGTTTTCCTAAACAAGTAAATAAAAAGAAATATTGCTTATGAGAGTTTCAAAACTTCTTTAACATTAATTTCATCTTGGGTTATTATTTATGTTTATGTATGACAACTTTTACCGCCTTAGGCATTTCACATAATAATTATTCGTTCTTCCCTAATGCATATCATCTTTTTTTTCTTACTTACATATTTTCTTAAAAAACCATAAGTGCTATTTTTATTTCGCTTATTTTATTTGGATTATTAGATACATTTTAGATTAAAGTTAAAGTAAAAATGAAGTTGCGTACCTAGATGTAGACTTCTAAAAACTTTATAAAAATTTTAAAAACAATAATTTATAAAATTATTACCTGGAAAACCAAATGTGCAAAACAGGGGCCCATGAGAAGCAAAAGTATCTATTTCATCAGCTATTCTGTCCCTTTAAAGAGTTCTACTCTCATTACCTCTAGCCTTTTGGCCAAAAACGTATTTTTGCTTAAGAGTAAAGTACCTGCATTTTTGCTAATATCAAAAATTGTTATGATTAAAAGATGTTTAGAATTAAAAATTACTTTTAAATATTCAATTTTGCTCATTTCCATTTTTTTCTAGGAAAATCGAGAAAATTTATGTTTGTACATTAGTGCATTGTACATTCTTCTTGTTTTAATAGCAATGATTAGATTAGATTAGATTAGGAGGTGGATTGCATATCCTCTAACACTGCAACCTGCTCAGGTTTATTGTGTGTCCTCCGTCCATAGGTTAGAGCACGCTATCCAAGCCGGTCTGTTTAATCAGACTCCACAAGCTTGAAACTGTCCCCTTGGTATATCTTGCCGCTTTAGGTTTTTCTTCACCCAGCCTTGCAAACCGCAGACGACAAAGGGCTTCGCAGTAGCACCATACGTGTTCTGCGGTTTCTTCCTCCTCCTGGCAGAACCTACATAGGTTTTCTTCTGCCAGGCCCATAGTTTCCAGGTGTTTATTCAGTCTGCAATGACCTGTCAGTTGACCCACTATTATTCTTACTGCCTTCCTGTTATAATTTAGAAGGTCTTTTGTAAATTCTGGCGAGTAAGCCTTGATGAACACTTTCGCCTGACGCTGTCCTGGTGTTCTCATCCACCAGTCTTGTGATTCCCTCATAATCCCTGGCATGATGGAATACCACAGTAGGTCTCAGGACCTACCATTGTCCTGCCAGCCCCCTCCTTTGCCAATTTATCAGCTTCTTCATTGCCTTCATGGCCTTCGTGTCCTGGTACCCAGGCAATG
The DNA here is from genome assembly GCA_014170235.1 of Listronotus bonariensis. Classification (NCBI taxonomy): domain Eukaryota; kingdom Metazoa; phylum Arthropoda; class Insecta; order Coleoptera; family Curculionidae; genus Listronotus; species Listronotus bonariensis. Next base: position 29,225 of record JACEGR010008404.1, read on the forward strand.
GTTAGCTTGTTGGACGCACCCACCTCTTCCAGGGCAATTACGCAGTCCCGCACCAGCTTGGAGCTGATTTTGCATGAACTGAGTGCCCTGATGGCTGCCTGGCTGTCCGAATAGATTACTATGGTTTTATCCTCATAGCTCCTTCTGATGATTTCCCTAGCACATTGTTCTATGGCTACAATTTCGGCCTGGATCACAGTAGGGTGTTGTCCGAGACCCAAGTTTATTTTCGTCCTTGGTTTGTCCCCATATATACCTGCTCCAACTCCTTGGTCTGTTTTGGAGCCGTCTGTATACCAGATTAGGTCGGCTTTAATGGGAGGCCCTGCCACCCAGTCCTTTCTGTCTGGTATTAAAGTTTGAAAACCTTTGTTTAGCCAGTAGCTTGGTACCATTTTGTCTGAAGGCATCTCACACACTGAGTTGACTTCTAGGTCCTCCTTGAATCCCAATTGTATGGCCATTTCCTGTCTTATGATAGGACTCTGGCCTTGTTTGAGACGGTTATATCTATATATATATATATATATCTATATTTTTTTGTAAATAAACAAAATTGCATATTTAAAAGTGTTTAATTCTAAACATCTTTTCCCTATAACATTTTTTAATATTCGCATAAATACAGGTACTTTACTCTTAAGCAAAGATTACATTTTTGGTCAAACCTTGTAGATGACTGATTCCATTTGATATCTGATGGTTGCTTTTAGATTTTGGACCATGCAGAATTTTTTATAAAGAATAACTTTTTTCTCGTAAAATCAATAATAAACAAGTTTTCCATATGACGCCAACTTACGTAGACACAATGTAGGAGGTTATTCAGAAAATATAATTGGAAAACCTGAAAATACTATTTTTCCTATACAATTTTTCCCGGCCATTTCAGTTTATTGTACCAGACAGTTTTATTATTCAATAAATGTTTACCTGTTCAACGTTATTGAGGTTGAGTTTGAGTTACAGATATAATAAATGTATGCAATGACATTAGGTTTAAAATATACAGGGTTATTTACGGTAAGTGACCTAATAATCCCAGAAACTACTAAGATTAAGGATACAAATTTTGGCTCTTAGTTTCAGTTATATCGATCATCATATGGCAGATATCTCACGTTTTTGAAACTTCCGGTTAAAGCGAAAGTGAATATCAACTTGCCTATTTTAAATAAAACACCCTATATATTATTACATTTTTTGATTTTGCATAAGATTATAAGCAGTCTAAGCGTTTTTAATATACCGGGTGATGCATCGCCGGACGGGACATAGGAAATCCCATGTAATTTTTAATGGGGTCAATTATTGGCTCCCCTAATTATTTTAGAGAAATTTTTTATTGAAGTTTATTGAAGAGCATGCAAATCTACGTCCATGGTTAAAACTTTAGATTTTTTGGTTAACCCGTTTGCTAGTTAGATGCTAATATATTTTTAAAAAATTGTTACATTATTATCGCATCATATTTATAAACAACAATAAAAATACCAGCTAGCGAGACATAACGTTATCATTTTGAAATTTAGTGATTTAATATTATCAAAAAATCGTACAGTGAAAAGATTAAAGTTGTAACCAATTAAGTTAAGTTAAACTAAACTAGGGTAACAAATTTCAAGAACTTATGACATTTATAATATTTACATACTTCAATAAATTATTAATATTATTACAATAATTAATATGTTGGAAATAAACTTAAGATTTAAGAAATTTTTAAATATTTCTCCATTGACTGCTAGACAATAACCCAGACGTTCATAAAATTGTCTTCTTACATTGGCTAACTGGTAAATTGAAATTTTATTGCATTTTGCAGAAATAGCATTTTTAACTCATTTAGATTAGAGTAATTTTTATCCTTGTATATCATGCTTTTTCGCTCTACCATTTTTTGATAATAATAAAGCACTAAATTTCAAAATGACAACGTTATGTCACGCTAACTGGTATTTTTATTGTTGTTTATAAATATGAGGCGATAATAATGTAACAATTTTAAAAATATATTAGCATCTAACTAGCAAACGGGTTAACCGAAAAATCTAAAGTTTTTACCATGTACGTAGATTTGCATGCTCTTCAATAAACTTCAATAGAATTTTTCTCTAAAATAATGAGGGGAGCCAATAATTGACCCCATTAAAAATTACATGGGATTTCCCATGTCCCACCCGGCGATGCATCACCCGGTATATTATTAAATTTTTAGATTCTGCATAGGATTGTAAGCAGTCTAAGCGTTTTTGACATATGTACAGGGTGGCTCGAATTCGACGCTCATCATTGGGATTGCGGAAACCGTAAGAGATACAGGATCGGTTAAATGGAGGCAAAGTTGCGCAATTTGATGCTCAATAAAATGCCGTTTTGCGTTTTAAAAATTCCGAGTACTTCCGAAGATATTCGAAAAAAAACCGGAATTTTCAATTTTGGTTTCTATTGTTTCCTGGCTATATTTGTTAAGATAACTTTACACACAACAATTAACTTAAATTGAAAAACACATTTCAGGGCCACTTTTTCTGCTCTATAATTCAGTGTGATTAAATATTGAATCTGACGTTTCGGCTTCTGGCGACCATCATCAACTTAATTTTTTAAATACGGACCTGATATTTTTTTCAATTTAAATTAAATCCTTTCATCACTCTTAAAACACTATATATCGCCACTTTGATATTTGCCGACGTTTCGTACAGAAAATTCCATCACCAGAATATTGCATATTTATTTTACCATAATACGGCCCTGAACTACATTTTTAGGTAAAAAGGTAAGAAAAAAGAATAAACTTATTACATATTCATAATGTTTTATTGCAACTCATTGATATCTTATAGCGGAAATTACTTTATTAACAGAAACTAACCAGCAGGTACGAATTATTCAAGGAAGAACTTCATTTAATGTATGGATTGGTATGTGGAGGAACAAAATTATTGGACCTTTCGTTTACGAAGGGACCTTAACTTCCGAACGATATCTAAATTTGATTAGGAATAATGTCTTATTTCCTTTGGGGATATCTTAAGAACCGTTTATTTAAAAATGCACCTCACGACCTTTAAGTACTACGACAAAATTTGATAAGGGAAATCGCTGCCATTCCTGCGAGAACAATAATTAATCGAGCTGTATTAAAAATACAAAGCAAAGCAAGAAAATGCATCGAGGCGGAAGGTTATCTCTTTGAACACTTATAATAGTGATTAAATTATGTTTATTTTTAATATGGGCATCAAGATAGTATTACAAATTGTTCATGTAAGCTGATTTGTTGTCTACCTTTTTGTTTCTTATGTCTAATATTCATGAAATTTTCGGTTAATAAAGTAATTTCCGCTGTTAGATATCAATGAGTTGCAATAAAAGATTACGAATATGTAATAAGTTTATTTATTTTTTACCTTTTTACCTAAAAACGTAGTTCAGGGCCGTATTATGGTAAAATAAATATGCAATGTTCTGGTGATGGAATTTTCTGGAATATCAAAGTGGCGATATATAGTGTTTTAAGAGTGATGAAAGGATTTAATTAAATTGAAAAAAATATCAGGTCCGTATTTAAAAAATTAAGTTGATGATGGTCGCCAGAAGCCGAAACGTCAGATTCAATATTTAATCACACTGAATTATAGAGCAGAAAAAGTGGCCATGAAAACGTGTTTTTCAATTTAAGTTATCTTAACAAATATAGCCAGGAAACAATAGAAACCAAAATTGAAAATTCCGTTTTTTCGAATATCTTCGGAAGTACTCGGAATTTTTAAAACGCAAAACGGCATTTTATTGAGCATCAAATTGCGCAACTTTGCCCCCATTTAACCGATCCTGTATCTCTTACGGTTTCCGAAATCCCAATGATGAGTGTCGAATTCGAGCCACCCTGTACACTTCTGGAAAAAAAACAGACGCACAAAATTTTGTTAAAATTCAATCATAAATAACTTTATGTCTTTTTACCAATTTTAATTATCCTCTGGCCCAGTTGTAGCTACATCCATTAAGATTATTATTAATTATGAGAATTTAAAAAAGTTCCATAGATTTAGGTGTTATACAGGGGAGAGCCAAATGTTGCATTATTACCCAAATTTTCGTACACCCTGTGAAATAATTTAACGTCATAATATTTCAACAGTGTATTGGATTTAAAAGCTATATCTTTTCTTAACATTTTCTTTCTTTTTTTATACCAGTATCTTTGTTCTAAAAGAAAATACAAATTTTAAAAGAAAACAATGCAATTTTATTATGATGGTCTTAATATACGCTATATTGCGAACATATTGGGAAAACTTTAATGGATGATGAGATTTGGATGGTGATGGTCATATTTTTAAAACTAATAATGATGACTATAACAAATATATAATTTTTTAAAGGTCTGGTGATATAATATGTTTTTTTACATATTCTTTTGTTCCTACCTTGTATATCTTAGGAGATGACAAAAACTGATTACTAGTTTAGAAACTACGAAACGAACTAACAAACTTAAAAGAATTTTTATTTATTTTTTATTACCAGAAATAAAAATTAGGGGCGCGCTTGTGGCGACTTCGGTTGTATCGGCAAACGTCGATCACTGGAGTTAAGCAGTGAAATGCGCGCCCATAATTTAGATGGGTGTCCGACGGCAGCGGTGTTTCGGGCGGCGGCACACGGTGTTGTCTGCTCGGGATGCGGACCGAGCAACAACCATCTAAGTTATGGAATGAATGGTGTGTGAATGAGAAGGAGTAGGGGTCAAGGTACAATAAGCCTTCAGGCTGCAGTGCACCACCTAGGGGGCGGTCGTCGGACCTGGGTGGGATGACCCCAAAAGGGTGAAAAAAAAAAAAAAAAAAAAAAGGGAAATGTAAAATTAGACACTAATATAAGTAAAAACAGACATGTTAAAAAAATGGGGCTTTAAAATCCAAGAAACGGGTAAATAATTGTAATACTGTGACGTACATTTTGAATACACATATGGGCCATTTTACGTCACTGGGCAAATGTACCATATGGAACTATCTTCTTGGGACAATGAGACTGGTGGACCATCAAAACTAACTTTGCATTTTTTAAAAAACTAACTTAACTTATTTGACTAACTAAATTTAGTACGGGCATACCCACTAGGGGTAGCCCGTACGGGGCTTAACTAAAACTTTAACTTTATGCTTGACTTCACTAACTACTTCTTATCTAATCTTATTACTTTTAATTTCTTTCTCTCTTCTTTAAATATCAAATTTTCCAGTGTTTGTTTTGCATTTCTACGCTACCCAGTTTGTTTAATGTTTTTATGTTATTATTGTAAAAGTAACCTAGAAAATTGTTTAATTTATACTTTTACGACCTTGACACCTCACGTATATTTTTATGTATCAAATTTGCCAATGTTAAATAAATTAATTAAAATGTATACTTATTTTAAAATTCCCAAAAATGTATATTTTTAAAATTCCCAAAATGTATACTTTTTTTTATACTAGGTGTTAACAATACTAAATAATTTCACTGGGTGTTTATGAAACTTTGGGTCAAATACAACATTTATCTCTTCCCTGTATAGCACCTAATCCTATAAAACTTTTTGTAATCCCCACAATAAATAATAATATTGCGATTAAAATAGCCGTAAGTGGACCAAAAGATAATTTAAATCGGTCAAAAAAGAAAATTTTGTTTGTCCGGCTTTTTTGTCTAGGAGTGTATGTACGTACATTTTATTTCTTTAAAATAACGTTTACAAACCCTAAAATGTTTATTATTATTTTTTTATAAAAATCCCATTAAATTTAATTTGAAATAAAGTTCTTGAATTTTCTTTAACTGCATTAACTTTAACTCAGTTTTTATAATGCTTTAAAAATCTTATTACGGAGTCTTAGAAAAAATAAGATTAAACATTAAATTGTGAAAACTAACAAGAGTGTTTATTTTTTTAATAAAAACCCTACATTTTATATTTTGATCTCATATTATTTTAATTACATCAAAAATAAGGGTAAATTTCTGTAAAGTCGCTTTTTCTAAAAGTTTTAGTTTTCGAGATATTTAATTTATTTTGGTAATTTTCTAGAAACCTGCGGCAACTCCGATTTTAACGAAATTTGATATACGGGGTTTTATGGGGCGCTGATCACGAATCTGAAAGATTTTTTGGCGGAAACGTTTTGTTCTCGAGATATTCATCATCAAATTTCAAATTTGAACTAAGCTTATTTTTCTATATTCCCCCTTTCTTTTGCACACAATTCTTGATTTAAAGCTAAAGTGTCACACAATATTTGATTTTTACCTTTACTTTTACCTTACCTTTTTTAAATTCCGTTATTCTACGTTTTTACATTATTTTTGCATTAATTTGCGTAGCTTTTCTTTGATAATGCGGCAACCATACATAAACATAGGGGTTCATGGCACACTGGGATTGAAATGATTCAAAGTATAGCTATGCAATTTAATGCAAAAATAATGTAAAATACGTATAAAAACGGGGTTTTAAAAGGTGAAAATCAAATATTCTGTGCCACTTTAGCTTTAAATCAAGAATTGTGTGAAGAAAAAAGGGAATATTGTAAAAATAGGATTAGTTTAAATTTCAAGTCTGATGATGGATATCTCAAGAACGAAACGTTTCCGCCAAAAAATCTTTCAGATTCGGGATCAGCGCCCCAAAACCGCAGGTTTCTAGAAAATTACCTTTTTTTATTAATTATTTTTATATGGCTAATAAGTTGCAGATTTGAAAACAATTAAATTCTTAGGACATTCACTACGTTTATATCGAATAGTTGAAGCTGGCTTAAAAACAAAGCGGCTTTGAAGCGATTTCCAAATCCACGTGTTTATTTCGGTGGCTTGAAAGTCGATTTAAAATCGAGGTCAAGCACAATTCAGGTCATCGTCGTACGCATGTGGCAGTTTTGCATCCAACTTCACAGTAGACATCAAATGAAAAACAAACCTCACTTTTTAACACGCTTTTATTAACTTGGGTTGTAACTATCCATCTATCTATGTAACGGAATCTTTGAGCCTAATTTTAACCAACTTCCAGCTATTCGATTTCTTTGAAACTTTGCACACGTGTCAAGGACCGATGAAGATGCAATAATTTAAAAACAGTATCCCGTTATCTTTTTTTGAATCGCCAGGAAAAAAATTCCATTATATTATAAAAACAACACCTAGGATGCCATCTGTTGGCAACATTTCAAACTTTGCTATTAAATGAAGAAGAAATTTTTAGTTTTTACACAATTATGTTAGTTGCACCATGAGTGTTCAATTTTTATGAACAATAAAAATATAGGGTTAGTTGCACCATTACTTCAAGGATTCCATAATAAAAATTACATTATGTGTAATGTATACATAATACATAATGTGCAATTAATAAAAATTAACACTCTTTTTTAACACGCTTTTATTAACTTGGGTTGTAACTATCCATCTGGCTATCTATGTAACGGAATCTTTGAGCCTAATTTTAACAAACTTCCAGCTATTCGATTTCTTTGAAACTTTGCACACTTATTAATGACCCATGACAATGCAATAATCTGCAAACAGTATCCCGTTATCTTGTTTTTGATAGCCAGGAAAAAAAAATCCATTATATTATAAAAACAACACCTGGGTTGCCATCTGTTGGCAACATTTCAAACTTTGCTACTCAATGGAGAAGAAATTGTTTAGTGGGTTGCCATCTGTTGGCAACATTCCAAACTTTGCCTGGGTTGCCATCTGTTGGCAAAATTTCAAACTTTGCTACTCTATGGAGAAGAAATTTTTAGTGGGTTGCCATCTGTTGGCAACATTCCAAACTTTGCTACTCTTGTTCACTAAAACATTTTTTTGCCATTTTGTCAAGAGTAGCAAAAACTAAAAATGAAAAATAATTAATAGTTTAAAAAAACTAAAAAACACGCTTTTATATGCAACCGAACTAAAAATTAGAAAATAATTTTTCATTAAAAAAATATTGTCATTTCATAGTAAAAAGCGTGGGGTGCTTAATATATTAAATGTTATAATTATTATATTTGCCAATATCTATGATGGAAAAGTTATGAAAAAATAGTAAAATGCACCCCACGCTTTTTACTATGAAATGACAATATTTTTTTTAATGAAAAATTATTTTCTAATTTTTAGTTCGGTTGCATATAAAAGCGTGTTTTTTAGTTTTTTAAACTATTAATTA